>PVHP010039521.1:0-16495 GCA_004024765.1 Zapus hudsonius | reverse complement strand
TCTCTCTTTCTCTCTCTCTCTTTGTATCTCTCTGCTTGAAAATGAATAAATGAAAAATTAAAAAAAAACTAAGGTGAACCATGATTCACTTCACAGGGATGTCTACTTTAAAAAAAAAAAAAAGTCCCACTAGACTCATTTCACAGGACCATCATTCTACAGCAGGGAATTCTAATGAAATCCTAAATTTGCAGAGTTAAATGTAGCTGAAAACAGTAGATTTGCCTATGAGCACAGACAACATACAGTACCAAAAATAATCTCTGAAAAAGTTATCGGGGGGGGGGGTTGTTTTTTGACATCCACAAACTTTGCCTACAACCTGCCAAAGAGAATCTGGCAAGTTGGATTTACCCTGGCCAGTCTGTGGAGGACTAGTCCCACTCCACCACTAATCAAATCATCATTGTATCATTCATGCATTTTGCTGTCATATCTAAGTGCAAATATTTCTGCAAGTCATCTGAGATGATCATCTATTCTTTTAAAGTTATGCCAATTAGAATCCAGGAATGTAGGATGATCCTTTTGTGAAGTTTTCATTAATTCACATTAACCCATGAGATGAAATGTAATTTATCAAAGTGATCATTACTACTAGTTATTCAGTTATATGACTTCTGACAATGGAAGCCATCTTGGTTATGTGACAGAATGTCATGAAGATCCCAGGGATTCTGCTTCTGCCCCTCTCCAGTCACATACCCATCAATTTGACAAACGTTTTGTAACTTTTCATAACCATAAACAAAATTTTATTCTAATTTGGACATTTAATATAAATGGCAACCTGCCTTGTGTTTTACTGTATAATGAGATTCTTGCTTTCAGAATAATGATTACATGATATTACATGTGGCTCAGAGTTGTAATTTGAGCATTTCTACCAGAATGTGTTATTCTATTATAAAATACCACATAATTTGGCTAGAAAACTCACCATAGTATATACCCATATATTATAATGATATAAAATATTATAGTATAGTATTATAAATATGGATTACAGCACCATAATATAACAGTCATCTGTAATTATTATTTGCAAAATGTATACTGGTAAATTTGAATAATGTGTCACTGAACTTTTATAAACATACATCCATGTGTGCACAAGCAGAGCTTTTTCTTTGCTGATTGGTATGCATTTCACTCCTTTTCCTTGCTGGACTACAGGAACATAGACTTTCTTTTTTTAATATTTTATTCATTCATTTTCAAGCAGAGAGATACAGAGAGAGAGAGAGAGAGAGAGAGAGAGAGAGAGAGAGAGAGAGAACCAGGGCCACCACCTTGTGGGTCTGGCTTATGTGAGTCCTGGGGAATTGAACCCAGGGACTTAGGCACTGGAGGCAAGTGCCTTAACCTCTGATCCATCTCTCAGCCAGGAGCATAGACTTTCAACGCACTGTGAGAGAAATATATGACTGTACCTCTTTGTACAATGTTTGTGTAATTTTTGATCTTTGAACAAAAGCACACACTATCTATTTAAAGGTGACCTTATTATCAGTCTTTCAAATGTTCCTATTTTTAGAATGAAGAGATTCCATTGAATCTTTTTTTAAATTTATTATATTTTTATTATGAGTAATATTTACATTGTATGAGAAAATCTTGAGAAGGTGACCCCATTTCCCTCCTCTCTGACCCCTTCCCATTGGGTTTTTACTCTGTGCATATATTAGATCTGTCCATAGGATAAGAAGTTATAAACTGCACCAGAGGTAACCAGTTTATATCTTTTTTTTTTCCTTCCCACTTTCTGCATTGTTGGCTAGGGGGCAATATCTCTGGATAATTTCGCCTACCATGGCTCTTACATTCTTACTGCTCCCTCTTCCCCTCAGTTCCCTGAGTCATGGTGGGTGAGCTTTAAGTCTGTTTTATTGTTGAGATATTGGGTTTCTCTGGACCTTTGCCATGGGTTGTGTTGGATATCATTGGTGTCTGTCTCCATTGACCTTTCATGGGTTATCAGAATTGATGTTGTGATTGGTCTCCTGTTTTTCTCATCCCTTTCCCATAGGTTTCATTTGAGCCCTGTGTAAAGGCCAGAGGTGGTTTGTCTATTTCCAGGATATCAGCCATCATCCAATGTCTTGTTGGTGGAATTGAGTTGTCCCTGGCTCTCTCTCACTGCCTTCTGAAAAATATAAACAGACTCTCCAATCGGAGAGTGAGATCAATATAGGTTAAATGAGACAACATTGCTCTTTTGGCCAGCTCCTAATGGATATTATTTGCTGGCTTTATTTGATAGTATTTAATTAAATGTTTTTCAACTTATATCCATGTAAAATGCTAGTTGGTCTGCAATTTTCTACTCTGGTAATATTTGGGTGAATTTTATGTTATCCTTTTGATGTAAACATGAAACGAATGGAGAACTAATATCTTCTCTCTTTCAGAGTTGAGTATCACATTTTTAATATTTGAAAGTTTTTTACATTCTATGGTTTAAATTATTGTTGAATTGTGTCTGGGAGAAGACTAGGAAGTATAGAGAGACAAGAACCCATGTTTGGGTATAGTGGTAAAAGGCCTTTACTTAGTGATCTAAGCATTATATACTCCTGAAACAGTGTTCCAAGCTAGAAACAAACATTGAAACATTCAAAATATGAATGTATTTGGGAGTTTTCTGATTTCAAATCATAGCAGTCTTGAATCCATAATTGGGTATCTTTGTATAAAAAGGATTGTATGACCCATATATAAACATACAAATAATGTAATTTGAAAATGAAGGCACAGCTGTGTCAAGGCTTCTGCAAACCAAAAAACACCAAAAGTCATCAAAAAATAAATGACCAGAGGGTATGTGGACAACAGGAGCTACATGAGTTTCCCCCTCATGGCTCTCAGAAGGAACCACCTGAACTAAACCTTTGATTTTGGAATTCTTTTACCAGATAGTGCCAGATAGGATTACTTTATTATGGAAGAACTAAAAAATTATCAACATCAACGACATACTTTATTTCTAACATTTTCTCACACATTCACTCAGCTCCATATCACACAATTTGAATAGGTATGCATTTTATATGTATGTATGCATAAAATAAAGGCCTTTATTTTCATGCCCCGTTCTCAGATATATCTTGACTATTTAAATGCAACATATACTCATAAAAGCTCCACCATTAATGCATACACAGTCTGACAAATTCTGACAATAATTTTGGCCTATGTATAATACCTTAGATAGAAAGTTTTCTGAAACATAAAGCAGTGTGAACTTATGGGGCAAAGAAAAACTTGAACTGCAAAGGACATAAGGCAACATTTTCAAATAAATGTTACTTTTGTGATCATGTTGATTTTTCTAAATATTGTTTTTTTCTGTTTTTGTAATAGTTTACTAGGTTGATAAGGCAGCTTCTTAATAATGATTACAGGCTGTACTAGAACTCACTATGTAGCCCACATAGACTTGAAAATAAAAAAGTTCTCCTGCCTCAGCATCCTAAGAATCTGGATTGAAAACATGAACTGCCATGCCAGGCAGATGATTATCCCAAGAATGAGCAGTGGTGAAAAGAAACTCTGAAACCCTGTATCAAAACTGAATCCATTTATATACTTTGACCATATAGTGTTTATTTTACATCAGTTGTATCCCAAAACATTTTGAATGCAGCAGTTGAGTCAAGATGCAGGAAGGACACACATAGAAGTTTTTTCTTAGTGATAATTCAATAGTTTGTGGGGAATAATGATTACATAAAATATTTTGATATTTTGTTAAAAAATTATGAAACCAAAGGACAAAAATATTCACTGGAGAAAAGGCAGCCTCTTTAACAATTGGTGCTGGGAAAACTGGATATCTTTATGTAGAAGGATGAAAATAGATCCTTATCTCCCTCCATACATATGAATTAAGCCCAAGTGGATCATAGGCCTTAAGAACAGACCTGAAACTCTGAAACTCTTAGAGGCAAAAATAGGGGAAGCACTTCAATATATTGGCATAAGCAAAGACTTTCTGAACATATTACCAGTTGCTCCGGAAGAAGAACCACTAAATAACAATCGTGACCTGGTGGAATTAAAAAGCTTTTATACATCAAAAGACACTGAAAACAGAGCAAAGAGGCAACCTACCCAATGGGAGAAAATCTTTTCCACCTATACATCTGACAAAGGATTAATATTAGTGTTTACAAAGAACTAAAAAAGCTAAATAATATGAAATCAAACAACCCGATTAAAAAATGGGCTATGGAACTGAATAGCAAATTCTCAAAAGAAGAAATATAGATGTCCTATAAACATGTCAAATATGTTCTATCACCTTAGCAATCAGGGAAAAGAAATTAAAACTACTCTGATATTCCATCTTTCTCTTGTCAGAATGGCTATTATCAAGAAAAGAAATAATAAATGTTGGTGAGGATGCTGAAAAATAGGAAACCTTCTACATTGTTAGTGGGAATGTACACTGATACAGCCATTGTGGAAAGCAGGGTAGAGGTTCCTGTGACAGCTGAAAATAGATGTACCATCTGACACAACTATATCACTCATCAGCATTTATCCTAGTGACTCCAGTCAGTACCCTAGTGATGCTTGCTCATCCATGTGTAATGTGGCTCTATTTACAATAGCTGAGAAGTGGAACCAACCTAGATGTCCCTCAACTGATGAATGGATAATGAAGATGTGGTTCATTTATATAATTCAATAGTAAAGAAAAATGAAATTATGAAATTTGCATGGAAATGGATGGATCTGGAAAGGATTATACTAAGTGAGGTAACTCAGGTCCAGAAAGCAAAACAGCACATGTTCTTCCCTCATATAATGGCACAACAAATAGCGATAGATTGTTGGTAGAAAAATTTCATTTCCAGGGATTGGATACCTTCCAGTGAGTTGTTGGCCAGGGAGTGTCCTGAGGCCCCCAAAACATTGCAGTCCATTGCCAAGTCTCTTGGTTGCCCACCAGATTGAGATGGTAAGACTTTATTGCTGAAGACCACGTATGTTTGGGCTTGAGAAATCAAGCTGGAGCTGAGCTGGAAACCATCACTCTGTTGACCAGCTGACAAAGCTGGAGAAAACTACAGCTGTATGCAGCCCTATGGGAAAGAGAAGTCATCAATAGTGGTAAAGAGCAATGGACCTTGCAAGCCTTAAGACTTGCCAGCCAGGTCAAATGGGCCACCTGGGGCAATAGTGGCCTGTCTGTTGTGGGGGAAATCAAATGCCTTCTAATTGCACAGGAGGTCTGATCCATGGCTAGGAATAGATGCCTGGTACTGAAGACCTAGTCAAAAGCCTATGGTGGGGGAAGTCATGAGCCCCAGGGCAATAACACCTTCTGTTATCTGGCTAAATGCATATATTATGCCCACCAAACTGATTTATAAGACCTTTTAAAAAATTGAGCATACCCATAAAAATAATGCTACTCTCACTTATGTCTAGAGAAGCTTCTCTTTTTCAGATGGCAGTGACCACTTGGTCAGTGCAAAGACACCACAGTGCTGAGAAGAAATGACAGTGGAGTGTTCAGCACTGGGACATCTTTATCACGTGTCCTGAGGCTCAGGGTCTATTGAGGAAGAGGTGGCAGAAAGCTTCTTAGAGCCAAAGGAAGGGTAGGACTGCTTATAACACAAACTTCCAGAGAAATGGCCTTGATATTCATGACCTCACAGTGCCTGATAATACCTACACATAATGGGAGGAAATGATGATGACACTGAAACACAACAGAGACTAATTGAGAAAGGGAAGAGATATGGGGGAGGGTGAGGAGGGAATCATAATAGTTTATAGCCTATAATTATGGAAGCTATCAATACAAAGTTTTTAAAAAAAAATCCAAGGCCAGCTTGAAAGAGAAGCTGAGAAATGATGCTAATTGAAAACATATTTTTAAGTATAGACTACAGTTCCAATACTAGCCCAAAACAAAACATAAAATAGATCATGGAAAAGGAGAAAAAATAAGTTGGAAAACATATCCATCTCCACAAATGTTCAAAACACTACAAAGAAACAGACAGAATAAGGGATAACATACCACCAATTCACATTTTGCCTCTTAACTTCTGTACAATGAAAGCTAAAATAAGGAAATGACTCAAATTTCTGAGAAAGAAATAAAAAGTTCTATTTTTTAAAAGCAATTAATTACCGTATAAATGCCCTATATGAATAGATGAATTATTTAAAGGAATATTTTCAAGACATCAGCAAGACTCTGTACAAAGTGAATGAAACAGAATAAACTGGAGGAAAAAGACATGAATACAGAGGGAAAAATCATCAAGGGTATTGAAATCCTGAAAAAGAAACAAATAGAAATTATGAAAATGATGAATCAAATGAAAAGAACATCAGAAAGAACCACTAACAATATCATGAAGAACTATGGTGCCAGGGACAGAGGGCAAAGGTGAGACAATGACAAACTCAGACACACACAAATGAAAAATATTTCCAAGAAATCTGGGATACTCAAACTCATAATACAAAATGTGTGTGGTGGCACACTCCTTTAATCCCAGCACATGGGAGGCAGAGAAAAGGGAATCTCTATGAGTTCATCCATCCTACACTATGTAGTAAATTCCAGGTCAATCTGGTCTAGCGTGAGACCGTACCTAAAGAGAGAGAGAAAGAGAGAGAGAGAGAAAGAGAGAGAGAGAGAGAGAGAGAGGAGAGAGAGAGAGAATAAAAAGTCAGAATACAAAGGCTTGAAGAAGGAGATAAAGGCAAAAAAATAATTGATTGTTTAATGAAATTATGAAACAATTTCCCAAACAGAAAATAAGTCAATATACAAATATAAAAGGTATTTACTTAGAGCATCTTATTTTGTCCTCAGTACATTTACCTATTGAAATTTTTATTTAGTGAATGTTTAAAACAGTTTGGTAATAAGGAATGTATATTCATTCAAGACATACCTATTTAAAATATAACACTTTGAAAATGAAAGCAAAAATAGAGGTCAGATAAAATAAATTTAGAACGTTTCTACCATATTTCAATAGGTATGTTATTAGCAATCTTAGTAAATTAGGAGCATGCCATGGTACAAGAAGTTTCTATGAAATATCAAAGATTTAAACAAGATATCATTACAATGTTTTTTTAATTAAGCTGCAAACTACTGAGCAGATAAATCCTGAGAGATTCTTTACACAAAACATAAAAACAGAAATGATTTTCATCTCAGAAAAACTACAGTTCCAACCTAGATTATATATTTTGATTTATAGATTTTTTAAAAGAATTTTAGGGCACATAAATAAATTGTTCAAATTTACTAAGCACCATGATCTGGCCTGATATATTTTTTTCACTTTTAGTTCAAAGTATTCTTTCTCAAGGAGAACTAGAAGTTAAATAACCATTTTGGACTCATTGTTTTATCATTTATATTCACAAGATCATATTCAGTTTCCAATTGCCAAGAGAGCCTTCCCTGGGCATTTTTATTCCAGAACAGTTATCTCCCTTTGGAATTATTAGGCCTTGACAGCTGTACATAAAGTTGAAATAATGGGATTTGGCATCTAAGTGCTGCTTAATCTTCTTTCATCAATATAGCCATAATAATTGAAAATGTCATGTTAAAATGATTGCAAGCTACAGACATCTGTCACTTATAATCATAAAATTTTAGCTATGATTACTAAATGTATGCATCATTTTGAAGACTATTATAGAAAGCATAATTATTTGCAAAGCTTAGAAAAGTGTGTATCATTTTACAGTAATTATATGTAAATAGTGAAATATGACACTAAATTACAAGGAAAATTGAAGAGGCTCCTTAACATAATTGAAATATTGGCTACTCTCTTATTGGTAGGCAAAAATATTATGGTGCTTAAAAAATTTGTTCTACTATTAATAAGTTACACTATATGAGTCCTGGAAGTTGAAAGCTATTCTATGTTCCTGGTCTCCAGAGAAATAAATATCAAAACATTGTTGCTGGCATCAAAATTCATCAATCCAAATGGATCTTTGATGCTTTTCAAGCATATTTTAAAATAATTTCATAAAATATCTCTGCTACTTTGTTTTCCTAATGCATAATATATTTTTGAAATTATGGTTTGTACTTTTTATCACCAATGAATAAAAATGTAATTCATTTTTTTTATATATTTTATTTATTCATTTTCAAGCAGAGAAATACAGAGAGAGAGAGAGAGAGAGAGAGAGAGAGAGAGAGAGAGAGAGAGAACACCAGAGCCACCACCTTGTGGGTCTGGCTTATGTGGGTCCTGGGGAATTGAACCCTGGGCCTTAGGCACTGGAGGCACATGCCTTAACCGCTGAGCCATCTCTCCAGCCCGTAATTCATTTTTATATATGCTGAAATTTTTCTTTAAAGTCAGCAAACTCTTAGAGATTTTAGATAATTCAAACAATCTGTGTATGAATGTTTTTGTTTCTCATATTGGCAATCATGTTATATGGGAATGTCTTAGATTATTTCTTCATTTCCAACTTTAACATGTGTATTATTGTCTTTTATATGAGAAGGCATTGATTTAGAACTTCAACAGTATTTCATAAGAGTCATATTTTACGTATTGATGGTTTTTTATATGTCTTACTTCCAGTAAGACTTCAAATAGCTACAGATAAATGGCCCTGATGGTTTACATTGATGGTTAATCCTTGACAGCCAGAGATTATCTCAACTGGGGTAATCGAGGTGGGGAGACAGGCATGGTTCCTGGACTATGTACAAAGGAGAATACTAGCTGAACACTGCTGGTCTCTACCTCCTCCTTGCTGAGGTGACTGTGTGAGATTTGTGCCAATTCCATTGAATGTAACCTGAACTGTGAGATTGAATGACTCTCTCCTACCTTAAACCGATTTTCAGTCAGGCGGGTTTTTGTTTTTTTGGTTTTTTTGCTTGTTTGTTTGTTGTTTTTCTCAGTAACAACAAACTGTCTTACATGCTGGTTGATGGAGCTTCTGATGAAGCCCAAACCCTTGTCTGTCCAATTTAAATTTCCCACTAGGCAGATGGAGAACTAACCTGTGCAGGAATCCTGACCCAAAATACTGACACAGTTCTGCTGTAAATTCTGCTAAAATTGTATTATTAGTGATTGGTAAAATTAACATTCTTAGATGAATTTGGGAAGTTTTTCACCTTGAAGATTCTTTTTCACCTGAACTGTTAACTTTAAGGGCTTTGATGAGTACATACTCTTTTGCCTACCCCTGCTTGATGTCTGAAGATTCAGTAATGCACTCACTTTTATTCCAAACAACACAGGTGGATTGACTTCTTGACATTTTGGCTTTCTCTGTTGAGGCACATGTCTCTGTTTATGTACATATCTTGTTTGGATTATCATATAATAATGTTGCCTCCTAAAATTATGATATCTCCAATTGTTCTTCCTTAAGATTAATTTTGAGTATTGATGGTTTTCTATGATTCCATATGAATATTTGAGCACTTTTTTCAGTTATTATTAAAATGTCATTGAGGTTCTGGATATGGATTTACCATATCTAGGAATCATTTGTGTAGTGATTACCTTAAATATCCCAATATTTCAAGACATAAACACAGTGTATGTCTATTGGTTTGTAGCTTTTTATATTCCTTCTGTTAATGTTTCATAATTTTCTGTTCAATCCCCTCAGTTAAGTCTATTCTTAGAAATTTTACTATTTTAGTATAATTAAAATGTAACAGCTATGCAAGTTTATCTCAGAATAATTCATTATCAATGTGTACAAATCCAGTCATTTTATATATTATTTTATGTCCTGACCTTTTATTGCATTTACTTATTAATTTTAATAGACTTTTTGTGTTTTTCAACTTTTTATATAATTAAGGACATGTTTTAAGAACTCTGGAGAAATTTTAGTTCTCCATTTCTTTTTATTGACTAATTGATTTGCATGGCCCATATATTGTCTTGCTCAGTCTCAAGTATATACTGGTCATTTACAGTTCCCAGAAACTTTTCTATTTATTTTTAATTCTTCTTATTCTTCTCTTTCTTCTGTTCCTCTTTCTCCATTTTCTTTCTCTTTTCTGACTGAATTGTTTCCACTAACCTGTCTTCAAGTTCACTGATTCTTTCTTCCACTTGATCGAGTCTGCCATTGAATACCTGCAGTAAATATTATGTATCAGTAGACATAGAAACATGTATGTGCACATGCATGCACAATACACTACACATACACATTCAAGAACAAAGAGATGCTAGGGTGAACAGAACAGTGCAAATTCAATCAATTTTGTGAAGACTGGAACCTAGAAAACATGAGAATATAAGAAGAAATTGTAAATTATCACAAAAAGTATTGTCACTTCCTCAGATGAGCTGGGCAAACAGAGAAAGGTCATGATTCCTTTAGGTTACAACTGTGTCTTTCAAAGAACACTCACAGGATCAGTGACTAAACATTCTCGAGATAAATGGAGACACTTCCTGCACATAAAAAGTGTAGCACTGACCTAATTTATGCTTTCAAACACTAGATTCAACACTGACAACATAAAATCTGTCAATGTTAATTTAAAGCATTATAGTGAACTTATAAATCCACATTATAGTGATATGTCTCTTTTCCTTGAAATGATCAGTAATAATCAATATTTTATTATTTCACTTGAATATTTTATTGTTAATTACTATTCCTTGACTTTGTAATATGCATTGAAAACAATTCTCATTTAAAAAATACAATATCGTCACTATAATTTTTAAGTATCCTAAAAGTTAACATATTTGAGTAGTATAAAATGTTCAGTTTTATAAAAATTATAATACTTTTACTTTTACAAATTGTTATTTCATTTAATTATTAGAGATAGAAAGAGAGAGAGAGGGAGGGATAGAGAGTGAGAATGGGCGTGCCAGGGCCTTCAGCCACTGTAAACAAACTCCAGACATATGCACCCTCTAGTGCATCTGGCTTTACATGGGCACTGGGGAATTGAACTCAGGTCCTTCTTCATTGCAGGCAAACACTTTAACTGCTAAGCCATCCCTTCAGCTCAATATTTTTACTTTCATTAAACCCTCTAAGGAGTATAATGTTCTAGTGAAAATTTGTATTTCCTATAGATACCACATTTCTTACTTGAAACAACTTTGAAGCAATTAAAATCATTTTTTTCATTAGAAATATTAGATTTTTTCAGTTTCCATCTATACATATATATGCATAATACATTACATATATTTTCTTATATAAATATATATTATATAATTTTCTGTGTGACAAAAATATAATGCAAAAACAGTTTGATGCTTTTTTGTAGTAAGGGAGAAAAATATATACTTCAGAATAAGTCTCTGTTTTATGTCTTGAAAATGAGAATTGGCATTCTTACTTGAGAAGCTGGACCTTGCGTCTTTCCTTAGTTGGGCCCAGGCTCCACGTCCCTCTTGTTTAGGGCTGTATCCCCCGGCCATCAGCATGGGCAGCGTGTGTTGTGTTCACTTGATAGCCTCTCAACAGATGGAGATTTAGTTTTGAGCTTTCAAAGGTATTGCCTATCTCTACCTTCCAGTATCTTGTCTTGCAAACCCTACCTGCCCATGTCTCCCTGGACCCTTCCTTTTGAGCACATCAAATATAAAGATTCCAGGGCCTGGAGAGATAGCTCACCGGTTAAGGCAGTTGTTTCTAGTGCCTAAGGCCCCGGGTTCAATTCCCCAGGACTCACATGGACCAGACCCACAAGGTGGTGGCCCTGATGTGCTCTCTCTCTCTCTCTCTCTCTCTCTCTCTCTCTCTCTCTCTCTCTATCTCTCTCTCATCTCTATCTCTCTATCTCTCTACTTGAAAATGAATAAATAAAATATATATATATATATATATATATATATAAAGATTCCAACCTGGAATAATTTTTAGTCCATAGGAGCTAAAAATAGCAATATGTTAGAAAACTCATAAATTATACTATAATTTTCCCTATGGCACAAGAACTATCTTTGTCATTTTCTTTTTAGTATCTTAAGAAAATTCAAACTATGGTTAAGATTTTTTGTTTATTTGTTTTTGAGGCAGAGTTTCACTCTATTCAAGGCTGACCTAGAACTTACTCTGTAGCTCCAGGCTGGCCTTGAACTCATGAAATTCTCCTACCTCTGCTTCCCAAGTTGGGATGAACACGATGTGCCAATATGCCTGACTCAACAAATAGTACTTATGAACATTTACTTTTGATTTATGCTTAGTTAAAATTTCATTCTGTATTTTTAAATAGAAGGTCACTGATTACTACCTTATTTTATAAAAAAACTAGGTCAAAACAACATGATTAAATTTTTAAATTCAAAACAAATAATATTCTTAATGCTGACTTATTCCTCTTTCCCTTTTTTTCATCCTTTGGTTTGGTACGTTTAGTTATTCATAAAAACTGAATGTAAAACCAGTAAAAACCAAACTGATATGAAGAAGCTCTAACACCAGAAAAGTATTACACAATTTGTATTTTTCTATATATTCTTTCAGTCTATTTTGACATGAATATTAAACTTGTAGTACTCAGAATGTTCCATGACTAATTTTCTCCTAATGATTAATTTCTGTATTTTCAATTATGTTTCTGTTTAACTCTCTTCATTTTTCCAGCTTGCTAAAAGCCTCCAAGGATTCATTTTCTTTGCTAATGTGTGTGAGTATATGCTCTAAGTATACACTGCATTAAAATAACATAATGTACTGGATCTTGATTTTGAGTATCAAACAAAGACATTTTTCAACTATGCAGTTTATCAAAAATATAATTATAGATTGCTTCAGAAACTGATTAAACAACGTGCAATTTAGGTCTTAGAATACTGAAGTGAGTGTGCAGTCATAAGTAGTAGCTTAAACTAGAGAATGTTTAAGTGATTAGCTCAGATCTCAAAGTAGCAAAACAGTAAATTACCGGTAGAATGTCATAGGAAGCATATTTCTGTCTGTGGTTTGTTTCATAAAGAGAAGGAATGGAACAGAGTCAAATGGTTGCATTGTCTGTTTTTAAAAAAACTCATTTCAGGGAAAGATAGACTTTAAAGGTATAAGAATGTAACTTTGGAAACCATTTAAGGCTATTAAGAGCTTGGAGACGTCTCAATAGTTATAGGTGCTTGCTTTTGAAGGCTTCTGGCCTAGGTTTGCTTTTACAGCACTCAGATAAAGCCAGACACAAAGTGTCACATGAAGCCGGTGTTTATTTGCAGCAACAACACACACACACACACACACACACACACACACACACACACACACACACACACATTATTTTTTCATTAAGTGATTCCAGGTAATATAATACAGACACATATTTAACCTGGAAGAAAAGGTTTATAGAATTACAAAGTGATGGTATCTCAGACATATTTCAGTGATTTGTAAGGGGTGCATAAGAAAAAGATGCTGAAGATATCAAACATTCTATCTTCTGTGTATTTTATATGGCTGTCAACGTATCTACCTGAGTTTTCATTTACTAACTTGATCACTTTTATTGAGCATCTATAGATGGTACTGTTTCTAATCCTTATGAAAAAGAATAAAGGTTAGAGAGAAGAGAAATAACTAAAGGGGTTCTGTTGTAGTCAGCTTTCTAGTTGCTGCGCAGAAAAAGCCCAAACAATGGCAAATAATGGCAGGAAGGTGTGCCAAACACTGGCAAGGGGAAGCTGGCTTATAACCCCCATAAACTCACACCCAACAACAGAGCTCTAATGATGTTCTAATTCTCAAACAGCCATCAGCTGAGGATGGATGACTGAGAACACATTCATTTGTTTGTGGGGGACACCATGACAGGTTCTTTTTAAAATAGCTATTGAGCAGGCCTTAGAGAAAAATAAGTATTAGAAAAAATTTTACAAACATAAAATGTGATGGTTAAGTTTTGCTGTAAAGTTAACCTTTATAGTAATCCTGAGGATGTTTACAGGAAGGCAGCCTCTCATCGGGGGACAGGATTAAGGAGGCACAGGAAAAGTAGAAACAAACTTTCCTTCCTAGGACAGTACAGGACGAAAATTGCAGAGACTCAGGGATTAAGCAAGTCTGGGAAAGGGTTGCAAGACCCCATCCTAAGTCTATATAAAGGGGAAGGAATTCTCTCCTGAGCCTGCTGTTTTGCTTGTATGTATGGTGTTGGTGATGGGTTTTTTTCTCTCTGATTGGACATGTAAAGGAGGACCAGCCTCTTTTCACATTATGGAACTTTCCTTGGATCTGTAGCTTTAATAAATCCTTTCCTCCCATAACTGTGACTGGTTTGGGGATTCATCCCAGCAGTGTGTGACTGACTATAACATAAGCATATTAAATTTCACTTAGTTGTCTGAGATTTTCTATGGACCAAGAGACCAAGGAGGTGTGGATTATGCAAACTTAAACAGAAACCCCTGGGTCATATTATTATTCAAAGGAAGGATGAATAAGGGGAAGACTGAAAGAGAGCAGAGGAGAGTGGCTAGTGAGACAGGAGAATGAAAGTTTTCAGCTAAGAATTTTAGATTTTAATCCTTAAGCTTTGTGAAGATATTTAAACATGGACATAACAAGATCAATAATGGTTCTGCACAGTCAATGCCTTTACACAGGGACAGATCAATCAAGTCGACTGTTTGGCATCATGTACGCACATCACTGGTTGGTTGAATGAGTATTTCAAATTTTCAGTGAAAAATTTGACATATACATTCCTTTTTATTTTTATTTATTTTTATTCTTTCCCTTTATTATTCATAATGAGTTACAATTAATAAACAAATAATTAGTTATTATCCCCAGTTCCCATATACACCTCTTCCCTATTCCCAATCAGCTGGATATCCTCCTCCGTGGGCAGTCTGGATCAGTCCATGGGATAAGGGATTATTGATACCCTAGGAGTCAGCCAGGTTCCACCTACCTTATTATGATGTCACTGAGGGAGGGGGCAACATCTCTGGGAGTTCTCCTCTACCATGGCTCTTACAATCTTTCTGCTCCCTCTACCTCTTAGTTCCCTGAGTCATGGTGGGTAAGTATTAAGGCTGCTTTATTGTTGAAGTCTTAAGGGTCTCTGTACTTCTGCTCTAGGTTGTGTTGAAATTGTTGGTGTCTGTCCGGCTTATCCTGGGTTCACTGATTGGCTGTGGTTGTGGATCTCTTGCTTATCCCACCACTCTCTGGGGGGTTCCATGTGGATCCTCCATGGTAGGTCTGGTGTGGCTCATCTTTTGCCAGGATGTCAGCCATCGGCCTGTGGTTCGTTGGTAGGGTTGGATGAACCACAGCTCTCTGTTGCCTTCTGAAAAATACAAACAGAATCTCCATCAGAGAGTGAGATGAGTATAGGTTGACTTAGACATACATTTCTGAATTGGCTAGATTCTGTTCTTAGTAACCTCTTTGTAAATCACTCATATGGTGCATTTCTCTTTGGGGGCCCAAGATTTTGGTTCGTGGTGCATTTCATCCTGAGTCCCCAGTTCCAGTTAAGGGCTCCCTTTCCCTGAGTGGAATACTTGGTGTAATCAAAAGCCATTGATTGCCTCCCCTAGGCTTTAATGCCTCCATTGCACAGGTGCTCATTTCATGGTTCGCCCTTCTCTCCCAATAGGCAGTGTGTTCAGCCTACTCCTGGTGGCAGACTAAATAAAAGTAGTATTCTTAGCCTTAGCATACCTAATTGAGTCCATAATTCTATAAGATAGTGATCTAGCACAAATTCAATCTTACAAGCAAAAATACAAGGAAATCTATGACCATATAATGTTAGATTTTAAAAAAGACAAACAGGTTAAAGTATATAAGTAAACAAATAAAACATCGTAGATATAAAAGAAATAGGGCACATGGAGGCATGGGAAGCAATAAGAATCTTAAGGAAATAAAATGTATTCTCAAAAGTGGATAACTCAAGAGACTTGAGAGTTCATGTACTTATTCACACTGATGTTAACCCACAAATTGTGTATGATACCCACTCTATAAGACTTTACACTTAAAACATACTCTTTATCCTGCCATAATAATTTATTGTAGCTACTTTCTTTCTCAAAAAATCAATTTGGATGATAATATTAGGTTATCTATTTATAATGGTTAATTCTCTAACAGTTTACCATATTTTGTGATTTCTCTTCTTCCCAGCACAAGGCTACCATCCTATTTAAAGTGTTGGGATTGAGACCTTTCACTTAAGCTAAGTCTTTGACTCAAATAATCGCTCCTTTCTTATTTTGAAAGATACGTTGGCTCATGAAGAGAGTATCTATAAATTTAAAGCAGATCCTTGGCATGAAAATGCAAAATTTTTCTGTGGATTTTACAGTGCTAATTGGCAGGTGCTGCATCTCATAAAACGTTCAGAGTCCATGCAAATGATCTGAGCACCAGATGGGACTTGTCCAACGAGAAATCTCAAAAGCCTTTCCCTTCTGTCTCATTAGAAAATTAGCCTAAATATTTTCTTTTGAATATTATTTATGGTGATGAAAGGGAAGTGAATTGAAAA
>PVHP010039520.1:0-16331 GCA_004024765.1 Zapus hudsonius | reverse complement strand
CTCTCTCTCTCTCTCTCTCTCTCTCTCTCTCTCTCTCTCTCTCTCTCTGTAGCTCTCTGCTTGAAAATGAAAAAAATAAAAAAAAAACAGGAAACAAAAATCAAGCATAAAGCTCTCAGAAGGGTGTAAGAATAAGTTGCAGGGATCAGACTAAAAAGGAAACCAAATCTGTAGCAAAGAATGCTTCCCAAGGGCTGGAGAGATGGCTTAGTGGTTAAGACGTTTACCTGCAAAGCAGAAGGACCCTAGTTCGATTTCCCAGTACCCATGTAAAGCCAGACGCACAAAGCAATGCATGTGTCTGGAGTTCACTTCAGTGCCTGGAGGCCCTGGTGTGCCCATTCTCTCTATCTGCTCTATCTGCCTCTCTCTAAATTAATTAATTAATTAATTAATTAATTAATTAATTAATTAATTAATTTTAAAAACTGCTTCCCAAGGCAAAGAAGAGGCCTGGCTAACAGTGAGTAGCTGAGAACTGGAAAGATGACAAGGGAAAAGGACTGAAGGCCAGGAGGAGATTTAGGCTGAGAAGGAAAGGATAAAATAGTTGGAGATTTTTAATAGGGCTGAAAAGGGGAAGAACAAGAAAGGTCAGAAGGAAGTCAAGTGGAAAGGAGACTCCACAAGAGAATAGCAGATCACAGGGAGGGGTGCAGGACACAGACATGGCACACCACCACAGTATCCAAACCTAAGATCTAGCAGCCTAGTGAAAAGGTACACACACATACGCATTAGCAGGCCTTAGTGAGGCAGTAACATGGCTGCATTTCTAAAATGTAATTGACAGGAGTGTTAGGCCACCCAAAGAGACAAATTCTGTTAGCACTTCCAATCCTCCAATTCCTCACTGGAGAAATGCAGAAATTTGAAAGGTGTGGTGGTGCACACCTTTAATCCCAGCACTCAGAAGGCAGAGGTCGGAGGATTGCCGTGAGTTCAAGGCCTCCCTAAGACTACATAGTGAATTCCAGGTCAGACTGGGCTACAGTGAGACTCTACCTTAAAAAAACACAAATGGATGGATAGATAGATGGATGGATGGATGGATGGATATATAGACAGATGGAAGAAAATAAGAAAGGAAGGGGAAAGAAGCCAGCCAAGAGTAGTGGTGCAATTCTGGAATCCCAGCCCCAGTAACAGCATACATAGCCTGAGTCCAGGGATTCAAAGCCAAACTTAGCAACTCAATGGCATCATCTCACAAAAGCAATTTATTAATTAAAATTTTAAAATAAGAGGCTGGAGAGATGTCTCAGCAGTTAAAGATGCTTGCTGGCAAAGCGTGCCAGCTGCGATTCAATTCCCCAGTATCTACCTAAAGCCAGATGCACAAGGTGTCCCATGCATCTGGAGCTCCTCTGCAGAGGCCCTGGCATGCCCCATATTCGTATTTATTCATTCTCTCTCTCCTCTCACAAATAATTTTTTTTTTAATTTCAGAATAAAAGGTAGACTCAGAAAGCCTGAATGCCTCTATCTCCTTTTTTTTTTTTTTTTGGTTTTTTTGAGGTAGGGTCTCGCTCTAGCCCAGGCTGACCTGGAATTCACTCTGTAGTCTCAGGGTGGCCTCGAACTCATGGCAATCCTCCTACCTCTGCCTCCCGAGTGCTGGGATTAAAGGCGTGCGCCACCACGCCCGGCTCTATCTCCTTTTTTAAATTTATTTGTACTTATGTGTGTAGGCATGTGCATGCTCACACGGGTGTCTCCTGCTACTTACTGCAAACTGAACACCAGATGCTTGTGCCACTTTTGTGTCCAGCTTTATGTGGGTGTCTGAGGAGTCGTCTCTGGGTCCACAGGCTTTGCAAGTAAGTGCCTCTAACCACTGAGCCATTTCCCCAGCTCTCTAGCTCATGTTTTGACATCACTGTTAACTCATCTACCACATAAGCAGTAAAGAAGATAGCTATTACAGAGTATTTGTGATTAACTCTTCACAGCTCAGCTTGGTCTATTTATAGAACAATACAACCTGGGAAAAGCAGGTAACAGTTTGCCTTACATCTGAAAGAGCCCCAAAGAAAGTACAAGGAAATTTTATTATGAAGTCTATTTATTGATCTTAATGGGACATTCACAGGAACATGAAAAGGTTAAAATTTCTTGAATCACACCAAATGAATTGTGAAGTTTTCCAAATATTTCTAAAATATTTCTTTTCTTTTTTTTTTTTTTTTTTTTTTTTTTGAGGTAGGGTCTCAGTCTAGTCCAGGCTGACCTGGAATTCACTCTGTAGTCTCAGGGTGGCCTTGAACTCATGGCAATCCTCCTACCTCTGCCTCCTGTGTGCGCCACCACGCCCGGCTAAAATGTTTATTTCTGAGCATTCTAATATAAATCCCTAGAAAATGTCATTTACACAGAACTGTAAAATGTCTAATATGCATTAAAAGCACTGCTATAAAGTCAGTGTCCACTGCTACACTATTCACAAAAAGATAAAGCAAAGTTATAATACCTCAAATGTGCGAATTTATGTGCTACTCCCTGAAAGCAGGCCAAACACACTGGTCATTGATAAAGTAGCTTCACACTCCAATCTGAGCACAACTGCAGTGTGTGGGGTCCAGCCTAAGCACACACACCTCCTGCACGTTATTATGGGAAATAGTGGGGAATTTCACAGGCTGACATCCAAAATGTCTGCGGTTCTTTTCATATTTCTTTCTTCCTACAAAGCAGTTATTAGACCAGTAGTCTATTTTTTTAAGCTGGAAATTTCCACTGTTTTTAACTCCCTTTTAAATGTAAATTGCAAAATGTTCCAAACTTCAAGCATGACAGACATAATTCAGACAGAAAAGAATCAAAATATGGCTGGGCGGGCATGGTGGCACATGCCTTTAATCCCAGCACTGGGGAGGATCACCATGAGTTCAAGGCCAGCCTAAGACTACAGAGTAAACTCCAGGTCAGCCTGGGCTAGAGAGAGACCCTACCTTGAAAAATAAAATAAAATTTTAAAAATGTATCTTCAAGGATGTGGCGGCATACACCTTTAGTTCCAGCACTGGAAAGGCTGAGGTAGGAGGCTCACCATGAGTATGAGACCACCCTGAGACTACATAGTGAATTCCAGGTCAATCTGGCCTAGAATGAGACCCTACTTGAGGGGGGGGAATTTTTTACATAAAATAAAGTACTCTAATATCCCAATAAGAAGAAGACAGCATAATTTAACAATAAGCAAAGATATAAACACCTATGCATACAAACACAAGTAAACTAATGTATAAGCACAAAACGTCCAACATCAGCCACTTATTCAAAACAATGATATATCACTACAATGGCTAACAAAAAAAGGGGCTAGGGAGATGGCTCAAAGGTTAAAGGTGCTCCCTCAAAAAGCCTACTGGCCTGGGCTTGATTCTCCAGTACCCATGTAAGCCAGACACAAAAAGTGGAGCATGTATCTTGAGTTTGAAACACACACATACACACACATAACTACAAATTGTTTTTAAATGACAGGGAGTAGGGGGGAATCTCAACAGAACCCACCCTCCCTGAGGATCTAATGGCAGTTATTGCTGGAGCAAGGAGAGACATTTTCTTCAGTATATAGCCATGGTAAGTTAGCTGCCCGTGTTCCTGTAAATAACCACCCACCCAAGCTCATGCAAACAACCTAATTAACTCACTGAGTCAGACACACATACACATGACGTGAAAGTAGAAAGGGGAGTTGCTGAGAAGAGAAAGGGAATCAGTGGGAAGGGGTTGAGAGGGTAAAGGGGAGGGATATGATCAAAATATATTCATACATGTATGAAAATGTCATAATGAGACACATTATATACAATTACTATATGCTAATTTAAAAAGGAAAAATTAACTCGGGTGTGGTGGTGCACACCTTTAATCCCAGCACTCAGAAGGCAGACGTAGGAGGATCACCATGAGTTCAAGGCCACCCTGAGACTACACAGTGAATTCCAGGTCAGCCTGGGCTAGAGTGAGACCCTACCTCAAAAAAAAAAAATAATAATAATAATAATAATAATTTAGTTTTAGATTTCATTTAAACAGAAGAACAAAGAATACTCTAAAAGTGCTCCCCCCCCCTTTTTTTTTTGGCTGTTAAACCTCTTTCTTCCCCTCCCCATGCTTTCTCCTCTTTTGTACCACAGTTCTCAAATGCATGCGAAGGAGGAACAATGCCACAATACAGCTGCAGGCTTCCTGCCTACTAGTCAGTCATTATTCTAGGACCTGAGAACTTTCAGAACGCTGCTTGGGTTGCTTTGAAATTCCCTCTTGCAGATTTTCCCTCCTTCATGGGACATCTATTTAAAAGAATGACTTCAAAAATGTCTTGCTGCACCCAATCAAAACTCTCTAAACCAACTAAAAACTGTCAGCCTTGAATATGAAGGAGGGATGTAAAAGCTTTAAGTTTAGAAGCACTAATCAAAAAGAAATGTATTCCTGGCTAAGAATAGTCTTTTTCGCCTGTATAAATTAACCAATTTCTGAAAAGTTTTATATTTATATTGAACTTATATCAAAGTTAAAAATCATAATATTCTACCACTTTAAAAAAAAAACTGTACTATTCAGAGACCTAAAGGTCTCAAACTACAAGGAGTTAAAAAGGGCCAAGCTAATTATTATTAACTTACACAACTTCACACTCATGTGAAATACGTTTATGCATTTAAAAGTTTTCAGGGACCAAAAAAAAAAAAAAGTTTTCAGGGACAGAGCAGATTACCACAGTCACCTAAGGACGTGGAGAAGTCCCCTATCCTCGGAGAGCATGCCGCACTGCAGTGGGACCACTTATTAAAATGCATACAAGACCGTAGAGATAAACCAAAGAAGCTATTCAAGCTGGAGGAGGAGCAGTTATCTGACCAGCTTTTAATGTTTTAGCTCTTGGCAAAAGCATTAAAAAAGGAAGGTTCCTAAGTAACAACTAAGTCAAACTGGTACAAGGGATAGAAATTTTTCCAAAACCTCTTACAATTAACAGAAACAAAAGACCACTTATTTAAACATATTTAATAAAATTTAAAATCCCAGTATAGCAATATAAGTTAGCTAGTCCCCCTGGAGTTTGTTATAATGGGATTTAACCTATACACTCAACATTCAATTAACCATAAGGCTTATCCTAATTGAAGATTAGGCTGACTTCTGCAGTCCTTTCCCATCATCCTTCCCACCACTCCAACTCAGCTGCCCCAGCTACCAAAGGCAAAGCCCCAGGGAGCAGAGTAGCCATCTACTACTCAGGCCACATTCCTCTTTCAAAGTCCTGAATTAGCTCAGTATTCCAGTGAGCCAATTATAAGCCTCTTGCAAGGAAATCAAACATTTCAATAAAATAGCTTTATAGGTACAGCAGACCATAGGAAGAAAAATCACAACTTTTCTTTAATATGTCAATAGAAAATTACCAGGAAAGGAAACATAGGCCACCACCTTGTGGATCTGGCTTATGTGGGTACTGGGGAATTGAACCCAGGCCTTAGGCACTGGAGGCAAATGCCTTAACCACTGAGCCATCTCTCCAGCCCAACAAAATATTTTTTAAAATTCAATAATAATAATTTAAAAACAAAAACTGGAGCAGGACATTTATCCACTTGCTCTCAGAACAATTTTTTTGAAAGGTATAACCTGTTTGCTAGTCAGGTCTGATTCCTTTCCCTGCTGTAGGTCACAGTTTACTCCACAGTTCAGTTAAATACACCTTTATTACTTCCTCGGCTGTAAACTGATCCAGACAGTAATACCTATCAAACTAAACTAATGCTGACAAAATGAATTGGCAGTGTGTAGTCTATGAAGATTATCTAGTTTGTGGTCAAACTGGCCTCTACCCCTAGGACTGTGTATCTTCTGCCATCTTCTTGTTCATTTAACAACTTTCTACCAGAAGCCAGGAAAGGGGATGACTATTAAATTCAAGTCTGTCATTTGTTGGGCACTGAAAACATCTAAAGTTGTAGATAATTTACTCAACCCAAAAATCTTTAGGAAATCTTAGGAAAAAATGCATACATATTAACCTAACAAACAGATAAACCTCCTTATAATGGAGTCCCTCCTTCAACTTCACTGTAAATGTTCATTTTGTAATCCCATCCCCATCTCAAAAAGCACTCAGGAAATGAATGCTACATGTCTTTCAACTCCCTAAGAGAAAGGGAAAGGCACACTGGCGCATGCATCATCCTGCTGCTGGGGCTCTAACACAGCTTTCCCTCCTCAGTAGTGCCAGCAGCAGCCCCTACACCACTACTGAGCAAACCCGTTCTGGCTCCGTGGATGAGGAACTACAGAACTACAACTCTAACAACTGCATTAAATTGTGGCCAATTTGCTATGTAGACTAACAGCCACTGGAGGCTATAGTCACTCTAAATGTTCCGGAAAAGTTTCAAAAGAACTTTATATCCTCTGGCTAAGAACTAAAATTACATAGTCTGAAAAATAACAAAAAGAAACCCTAAAAACATTTATTCCAAGTAGGAACAGGACAATAATAGCATGCTTTTTACGCTATGGTCCAAACTAAAAGATAAATCTTTTTTGTTTTAATGTTATTTATTTGCATGTGTGCACATGGGGGGGGGAATACCAGGGTCTCTTGCTGCTGCAAACCAGTACCTGATCAGGCTGGCAGGCCCTGCAGGCAGGTGCCTTTAACCACTGCACCATCTCCTCCATCCAGAAACAGTCGTTTTCGATTTAACAAGAACTCCTGTAAAATCATACTGCTAAAGCACAAATGACTGGATTTTTTTGTTACTTTTTTCTTCAGTGTAATGTCCCCTTATGTCAATCAAATGACTAGTAAAGCTGGGCAAGACTTCTGAGTGTCAGGCCAGCCAGAACTACATAGTGATACCCTATCTCAAAAGAAAAGGGAGGCGGGTGTGAGAGCACACGCTCTTAATCCCAGCACTTGTGAGGCAGAGGTAGGAGGATTGCCATGAGTTCAAAGCCACCCTGAGACTACCTAGTGAATTCCAGGTCGGCCTGGGATAGAGAAAGACCCTACCTCAAAAAAAAAAAAAAAAAAAACAATAAATAAATAAATGAAGGGTTTGATTCAATACGGTGAGGGGGGTTGGAGAGGGAGAAAAGGGAGGCTGGTGGGGGGATTATGAGCATGCCACATTGTCTCTATATATGGAGATTGTCAGTAGCTAAAAGCTGGGCCAGGTGGCAGGTGCCTTTAATCCCAGCACTTGGACCACAGAGGTAGAAGGATCTACATGAGTTCGAGACCACCCTGAGACTACATAGTGAATTCCAGGTTAGCCTAGGCTGTAATAAGACCCTACCTCAAAAAGCGGAAGAAGAAGAAAAAAGGAAAAGAAAATCACAGAAGGTACTAACTAGTAAGCAACCATTTAAAGGATATCATACCAAAGAAAGAAAGAAAAGAGGTACATATTTGCTGGGCGTGGTGGCGCACGCCTTTAATCCCAGCACTCGGGAGGCAGAGGTAGGAGGATTGCCAAAAAAAAAGAGGTACATATTTGTACATCTTCCAGAAAAAGGTCCAATACTGTTCTTGTTCCTTATTAAATGAATTATTTGCTTAGGGGATGGGGGTACTTTACAGAAATTATATATATATATATATATATATATATTGTTTTTTGGTTTTTCTTTCTTTTTTTTTTTTTTTTTTTTTGTTTTTCAAGGTAGGGTCTCGCTCTAGTCTAGGCTGACCTGGACTTCATTATGTAGTCTCAGGGTGGCTTTGAACTCATGGCCATCATCCTACCTCTGCCTCCAGAGTGCTGGGATTAAAGGTGTGCGCCACCACGACCAGCTATATTTTTATTTAATTGAGAGATAAAGTAAGTATCTGCAATGGTTGGAGGCCAAACACATGCACTACTTTGTACATCTGGCTCTACATGGTCACTGGGGAACCAAACCCAGGCTTTGCAATAAGTGTCTTTAACTGTTGTGCCATCTCTCCAGACCCAGAAATAATGTTTTTATTTATTTGTTTTTGGTTTTTCAAGGTAGAGTCTCACTCTATCCCAGGCTGACCTGGAATTCACTATTTAGTCTCAGGGAGGCCTCAAACTCAATGGCGATCCTCCTACCTCTGCCTCCCAAGTACTGGGATTAAAGGCATGCGCCATCACACCTGACTCAGAAATAATTTTTATACCAAGAGAAATGTACTGTATAATCATTTTCAAAACATAATGAAATTGGCTACAGGTGTAGTACAGTGGTACAGACAGCATTAGCTTGACGCTGTAGGGCTTACTTCCCAGCACTCAAAAAGAAAACCTTATAGATGAAAATTATTATTATTATATTGTTTTTTGGGGGGAAGAGTTTTAAAAAAAAAGAAAAAAAAGAAGTCAGGCTCAGTGGTGCACACCTTTAATCCTAGCAGGAGGATTGCTATGAGTTCAAGGCCACCCTGAGACTACATAGTGAACTGCAGGTCAGCTTGGGCTAGAGTGAAAACCTACCTCCAAAAAAGTTTATTATTATATAAAATTATTATAATCCCCTGATCAGCTCAATTGTCACCCATTTTGGTTGTTGTTTTTGTAAAGGGGTTTGTTTGTTGGGGTTTGTTTTTTTAAAGCAGGGTTTCAACTCTAGCCCAAGATTACCTGGAACTTACTTTGTAGCCCAGACTGGCCTCAAATTCAAGGCAATTCTCCCACCTCAGCCTCCCCAGTCCTGAGATTAAGGTATGAGCTACCAAACCCTGCTTTTCACTCACCTGTTTAGTAAACTGCTAATAAATTCTAAAAAAAAAAAAAAAAAAAGCTGGAGAAGGTAGCACGTGCCTGTAATTCTAGGATTTGAGAGGCTAAGGCAGGAGGATGAGTTCAATCAAGGTCAACCTGAGCTATAAATCTAAACATTTTCACAAATAAATAAATAAAGCCAGGCATGGTGGCACGCACCTTTAATCCCAGCACTCTGAAGGCTGAGGTAGCAAGATCACCGTGAGTTCAAGGGCACCCTTAGACTACAGTGAATTCCAGGTCAGTCTGGGCTAGAGCAAAACCCTACCTCAAAAAAACCAGAGATGGCTCAGTGGTTAAGGTGCTTGCCTAGAAAGCCTAATGACCTAGGTTTGATTCCCCAGTACCGAAATAAAACCAGATGTACAAAGTAGTGCATGCATCTGGAGTTCATTTGCAGTGGCTGTGCTGCGCTCTGCTTACAAATCATAAAATGAATAAATGGTGGTCCACACATATAATCCGGGTAATCAGATGGCAGAGTCAGGAAGGAGTACAGAAAATTGTGAGGCCAGCCTTGTATACATAGTGGGTTCCACATTAGTCACATCTATGAAACCCTGGCTCAAAAAAACAAAAATAAAAACCGGGCGTGGTGGTGTAAAGCCTTTAATCCCAGCACTCGGGAGGCAGAGGTAAGAGGATCGCCATGAGTTCAAGGCCACCCTGAGACTACATAGTGAATTCCAGGTCAGCCTGGGCTAGAGTGAGAACCTACCTTGAAAAACCAAAAAAAAAAAAAAAGTAATATTTTTAAAATTCACTACTTATTTAAAAAATGATCATCAAGGCTGGAGACATGGCTCAGCAGTTAAAGGTGTTTGCTTCCAAAGCCTGCCAAACAAGTCCAGGTTCAATTCCTCAGTACTCAAGATGCACAAAGTGGTACATGGTCCTGGGAGTTCATTGCAGAGGCTAAAAGACCTGCCATGCCCATATTCATTCTCATTTTCTGTCTCTTCCTCTCCCTCTCACTATCCCTCTATCTCTCCCTGCTTACAAATAAATCAATTTTTTGAAATGATAATCCTAACTGGGTGAGATGACACACACCTGTGATTTCCCACAGTGGGAGGCTGAAGCAAGAGGATCACAAGTTCAAAGCCAACCTGGGCTACATATCCTGAGTTCCAGACCAGCCTGGGCTGCTATGAGACTCTAGAAAAGACAATCTTGTTGATTATATGCTGAAGTTGGTATTTTCAAGGCCTCTGGAGTTATCAGGGATCTTCTGACAGAAACATTTCTGGTAACTGTCTCCACAAAAAAAAAAAGCTTTTCTAGATGCCAAAAGCTGGTGTTTGCCTCTTTGTTTTTTAATGCTGATTGGACAATTAAGTCATTTCTATCAATATATAAGTACCCTATCATTTAGGATCCCAGGCAATTTAGATCAGTGCTCATTTAAATGCACAACCTGAAGCAGCCTCCAGTGACAGGAGCTAGTGTTCAATATCATTTTACATTTACAAACAGAGCGGCCTCAGCTTACAAACAATGAACCCTGCAGGGCTCTCCTCCGCAGCCCCACAGACTGTTTCTTTAGGGGTGTTAGTAGAGCAAGCAACAGAAGCACCAAGTTCAAAAGAGCCTTTCTGAAAGAGCTCTCAACGTTTTTTTAACAGTTAAAAGAAACCAGTATCCTCACCCCACCTCCCCTTCCATTTACAGCATTTTCCTGCTTTAGGTATACAACTGGGGAGGGGGTGTGCTTTTAATAAAAATATTAAAATCTCTAGTACCATAACCAGACACTCCACAAAATGCTAACAGTCAGTACCTCCGAGAGAGAATCAGAAGGTTTGGAGTGGAAGAGATTCCTTTCTTAATGTGGTTGTATCTTTGCAGTTGGGGAAGGACCTATTCCAAACAAATAGTAATCTTTAAAAAAAAAATTTTTTTTTAAAGAACCCGTTGGTGCACTTACAGGTTTCCATTAGTATTTCAGATAAAGCAGGATCCGCTGAGATCCGACCCATGAGGCTCACAGACTGCCATCATCAGTCAGCCTGCAGCTGGGCGGGCTTGGGGGGGGGGACGACTTGGGGACAGGCATTTAAATCAAGGGTTCGCTAGCAGCTCTCGCTCGTCTCATTCAACTCCACTTCAAGCCACTGCAGCAAGACAGCTGCTGGCTGGGCAGTCGCCTTCCGGCTTGATCACAAAAACAGGTTGGTTTGGAAGCTTTCAAAAACTGCAAAAAGGAAGTCTTTGCATGGGGGGGGGGATAGAAAGAGTTTCGACTTGGAGCCCAGGTCGAATAAGTTCGATGTCATTCTAGGTGCGATCCTGGAATGCTCCTGGGGATAACTTTCCCACCGGGAATCCGAGCCTCGGGGAAGCCAGCACCGGGCTCATTCTCCACCAAGCCTGCCCGGGCCCGATCATTTCGGGGTAACCATGACAAGTAGAATCAATGAACGCACGAAGTTGGTGATTAGGGGAAAGTAAATAGACCCACGCATGTCCATTGATAGATACGATCGCTAGGAATAATAAAGGCGCCCAAACCTCCCATACAAACCCACCAACTTCCCACTTGCCATTTCATGCACCATAGTAAATACATAAATAAATAGCCTTCTCCACCGAAGGAAGGAAACATAAATTTAAAAAATTAAAGCCACCACTGCTGTAATCCCGCTGGAGTCATTTTTAAATGGCCCAGTGCGGGCAGGGGCGGGCGGCTGGGCCGAGGGGGGGCCGCGGGGAACCGTCCGAGCCGTCCCCCCCACCCAACCCCGGGGCCGGGGACCCCCGTGGGAACAAGAAACTTCAGGAGGTGAGAGTGGGGTCCCCCCAAAACTCCCGGGGCGTCCCCTCCGCGCGCGGGGCGGACCTCCTCACGCCCGCCGCGCCGTGCCGCCCAGCCTGGGGCTCCCCTCTTTCTTCCACCTGCGACCACCCCCCCCCAAAAAAAAACGCTGAGGTGGAAGCGGCGTGGCCCCGACATCCCCCGAAACTAACCACCTCAGCGCGCCCCGCGCCCGCCTCCCTCGGTCCCGCACCCCACCCCGCGCCCGCCGCCTCCTTTATCTCCACTCACCGCCCGCCGCCATCTTCCTCGCAGCTCTCAGCTTTAAATCGGAAAGTCGCCGCTCCGCCCGCAGCCGCCGACAACGCCGCCGGCGCCACCGCCGCCGCCGACACCGACGACTCCGCCGCCGCGGCCGCCGCCGTCGCGGAGAGAGGGGTTGAGGCGGCAGCCGCCGGAGCCGCGGCGCGGGGGCCGATGGGATTTGTAGTCCCGAGGCCACGCCCAGCACTATGGGTCCCAGGGGGCCGTGCGCGCGGGCAGCTGTGGCTTCCAGCGCCCAGCGGGCTTCGGCGGCGGAGGGCGTGGCCACGAGGGTGGCTCTAACCCTCCGAGAGGTCTCAGCTGGTTTGGCAAGAGGGACCGGGGAAGCTGGAATGCAGTCCCCGCCCTACCCTTAATTTTTCTTTTTTTTGTGCTTGCCGACATCCAGGAATATCTAGCATTTATGGAGCATTCATTGTATGCTAAGCATGGATCCTCAAAGCCAGCATCCTTTAGGGATCATCGTGATCACCCTTATTTTTCAGAGCAGCAAACTGAGGCACGAGGTCAGAAGCCCTGAAGGCGATTCATTAGATGCTAAGTCAGTGGGTGAAAGGTGATTGGACCACAGTGTATTTCGTGCCAAAGTATTTGATTTACATCAGTGGACAGCTTGTGTCACAAGAGGGAGATCGGGGAGACTCCACCCTCGCCAAGTGATCGATGGAACCTGATGTCACCCTAATGGGTCAGACGGTCATTATGTGCCTCCTGGTATGATGCGATGCGGAAAGCATAAGGCTACCTACCTCAGGTGTTCTTGGAAAAAAAAAAATCAAAACCAAAAGAAAAAAAAAGTGACTCGAATCTAACTAAAAAAATAATAATCAGACAAATCCAAAATATGCACAAAACACCTAGTCTGGACTCTTAAAAATATCAAAACATAAAAAGAGGTGAAGCCTGAGTGGTTGGGTGTATTTCCTCAAAGACTGTGTATTTGATACTAATATTGAATATCTTGAATAATATGACACCTGGCTCCACTGTCTCCACCAGAATTTCCCTCTAGACTAGACAGTAACCATTGGCTGTTGAGCCGATTTCTGCTCTTCATCCTGGAGTCTGTACCCCGCACAGCACCAGAGGCTCCTGGTTAAAACCAAATCCAGTTAAGGATCTCCAAAATCCACACAGTAACCTGCAAAGTCCCACAAGCCCGTCTCCCTTGATGCTCATCACCCACTTCCCCTCCACTCAGTCCTGTAGCCAGGTTACACTGGATGCCTTGGGCCTCTCCCACAGGCTCCCACCCACCCACCCCCAGCCCCAAAAATCTCTCCTGCTGTTTCCTCTGTCTAGATTACCACCACCCTCCCCCAGGAAAATCCAATAGCCCATTGCTTCATCTGCCCAAGTTCACATTTAAATGTTACTTCCTCTGTGAGGCTTTACACATTGCACACTGCTTTGTACACTTCTTGCTGTTTTAAGTTGGGGCACACTAGGTTACCAGCTTTCCTTCCCTTTCTCCCAACTACATTTCTCTTCAGAATACCTGTAGTGTTGGAACCACCATCAATTTCTCATTTAGTTATGCTTGTTTTAAATATATTTATTTACTTATTTGAGAGAGACAGAGAGAGACAGAAAGACAGACAGAGGGGCACATCAGAGCCCTCTGCCACTGCAAATGAACTCTGTACACATGCACCACTTTGTGCATACGGCTTTATGTGGGTACTGGGGAATTGAACCAGGGTTGTCTGGCTTTGCAAGGAAGAGCCTTTAACCCACTGAGCCATTTCTCCAGCCCATAACTATGTGGGGTTTTGTTTTGTTTTTGTTTTTTGATTTTTTGTTATTTCGGGTTTTATTTAATATTTTATTTATTTATTTATTTGCAAGTAGAGAAAGATAAAGAGAAAAGACAGAATGAGCGTGCCAGGGCCTCCAGCTGCTGCAAATGAACTCCAGATGCATGGGCCTATTTGTGCATCTGGCATTACATGGATACTGGGGAATCAAACGGGGGTTGTTAGACTTTGTAGGCAAACACCTTAACCACTGAGCCATCTCTCCAACCCCAGTATTTTGGGTTTGGCAGGGCTGAATACCACTGAGCACCATCGATAAACTTTGGTGTTTTGTTTTGTTTTTGAGACGGGGGTCTTACCATGTGGCTCAGGCTGACTTTGAACTCTATGTAGTCCAGGCTGCCCTGAAACTCAAGATCCTCCTGCTTCAGTCTCCCAGGTAACTGGTACGACAAGTGTGTGATGCCATGTCTGGCTTCTATTGTCATTTAATATCTCCTTTCCTCACAGGAATTGAAGCTCCATGAAGGTAGGTTCTTATCTGTGTTGTTCCCTGATTGTACCCTCCACCCCCTCTACAGAGAGTACTTACAGAATGTGCTCAGTCAACATCGAATCCACTCCCTTACCAAATAATTAGTCATAAGTGCCATGCTCGCTGCTGCAAATCCAGAGGAAGTCAAAGACCCAGGTGACCAGACACCTGAGCAGCTGCTCGGCTCGCTCTCCCCACGCAGTGGCCGGAAGGCTCTTCCTAAATGCTTACATGTAGTCATGTCCCCTTCCCATGCTGCACTGCATTTGGGATAAAACCCAGCTTTGCAGTACCATCTTCCAGACACAGTGTGGGCTGTGGCATTCATGTCCTCACAGCGGTTGACACTGCCTCCATGAGACCCACATGCTAGGAAGGGAAAATGGCACCTCAAAATAGAACAGGAAGTAGATGGAAAGGAGGGGATTCAGTGGAGGGACAGTAGGAGAAGGGCAGAGGGGCTTCTGGTCAGGGAATATTGTGTGGATGTGTGAAAGTTGTAAGTGTAACTTTGGGGGCTGGAGAGATGGCTCAGCAGTTAAAGGCGATTATTTACAAAGTCTGACAGCCCTGGTTTGATTCCCCAGTACCCACATAAAGCTAGATGCAGGGCTGGAGAGATGGCTCAGCGGTTAAGGCACTTGCCTCTAGTGCCTAAGGCCCAGAGTTCAATTCCCCAGGACCCACATAAGCCAGCCCCACAAAGTGGTAGCCCTGGTGTTCTCTCTCTCTCTCTCACTCTCTCTCTCTCTCTCTGCTTGAAAATGAATAAATAAAATAAAATAAAAAAAATAAAGCTAGATGCATAAAGTGACTCATGCATCTGGAATTCATTTGCAGGCAAAAGGTCCTGGTGCACCCATCCCCCACCTCCCTCAGCATTGCAAATATATTTTTTTGGAGGGTGGGGGTTTCGAGGTAGGGTCTCGCTCTAGTCCAGGCTGACCTGGAATTCACTCTGTAGTCTCAGGGTGGCCTCAAACTCATGGCGATCCTCCTACCTCTACCTCCCATGTGCTGGGATCAAAGGTGTGCACCACCACATCTGGCTAAAATAATATTTTTGTTTGTTTGTTTTTTAAGGCAGGGTCTCACAGTAGCCCAGGCTAACCAGGAACTCACTCTGTAACTCCAGGCTGGCCTCCAACTCACAGCAATCCTCCTACCACAGCCTCCTGAGTGCTGGGATTAAATCTGTGCGCCACCATACCCAGCTTTGGTTACAGTTTACTATTTATTTATGAGAGAGATAGAGGCAGAAAGAGAGAGAATGGGCATGACATGGCCTCCAGCCTCTGCAAACAAACTCCAGGTGCACGCACCACTTTGTGCATCTGGCTTTATGTGGGTACTGGAGAATCAAACCCCGGCCATCAGGCCTTGTAAGCAAGTGCTTTTAACCGCTGAGCCATCTCCCCAGCCCTAGTAGGCACATAAATTTGTGGAAGAAAAGAAAGAAGCCAGAAGAAACAAAACAAAGAAAGGAGGGCTGAAGACATGGCTTAGCGATTAAGGCATTTGCCTGCAACGCAGAAGGACCAGAGTTCGATTCCCCAGTGCCCATATACAGCCAGATGCACAAGAGGGCACATGTGTCTGGAGTTCATTTGCAGTGGCTTGGAGGCCCTGGTGCACCCATATTCTCTCTCTCTCTCTCTCTCTCTCTCTCTCTCTCTCTCTCTCTCTCTCTCTCTCTCAAATAAATAAATAAATAAATAAAATATTTAAAAAAAAACAAAGAAAGGAAACTAAGAAATTTATTCAATGCAGTACACACGTGCTGAAAATACATATTTCAAACACAAATATGTTCACAGAAATATTAACAGTAAAGAATAAAAATAGTCAAGGGCTGTCAGAGAAGGATCCGGAAAGAAGCAAGATGAGGAACAGACTAGTGAAACCTGGAAGTGATCCTGCGCTGAGCGACATCACCTGCAGTGACTGTAGTCAAAGTTGAAACCAGCTGAGTGACACACTCAGGTCGACAAGCTGAGGACTCCGCCTTCCTTCCTCCTCCCCGTTTGCTTGGCCTCTTCTAGAGATGGCTGACTCTAGGTGCTCTTCCTGAATCCGAGTTGGCTTTGCCAATGTGTGACCAAGGGAAGCACACAGCAATGAGGCGGGGCTTTCTTTTTTTTAATATTTTATTTATTTATTTGAGAGAGAGAGAGAGAGAGAGAGAGAGAGAGAGAGAG
>PVHP010039519.1:0-16441 GCA_004024765.1 Zapus hudsonius | reverse complement strand
TTGAAGCTCAAGGACTTCTGGGGGGATGGTCAGGAGTTGAGACTCTCTTTCAAGAACTGATGAAGTCTAAAAATAGCTCTGCTGTTTTGGAACCCAGAGACAGAAATGAAATTTGGGATTGAGGAGAAGATCCTTGTCCCCACTTCTGCATGAAGATTCCTGCAGGGCTGACATCAGAGCATTAGCAGCCCTGGAAGTGTTAAAAGACTGCAGGTTTGGCATGGGCATTATAGTTTCTCAAGGGGCAGGAACACAGGGGACAATCCAGCCCTGTTATCTAGACGGCTTCAAGTGTGCATGGTCATCAATGACCAAAGTCAAGAGGGAGAATCACACCACCTAAGGCTGGGCTGGAAGATTGCCAGATAGTTTTCCATATGAGATCACCATCCCCCTTTTCTAAAATAACGTTGAGCATTTAGAGTTGGAAACCAGGGGCCCTACCATCCATCAGTGGAAAGTCCTGAACTATTGTGATTTAGGAATCACATTCGTAAGACCATGAAAACCTGCAACAACCTGTGATCACTGGTCCATACATGTAAAAGACTATTGAGTATGTTATTCAGGTAAAAGAGGAGCCATAAGATCTTAGGACAGTTGAGTATTTACTACTATATTTCACCACTTGTATGGTTTGAATTTTTCACTTTTTTTTTGAGGTAGGGGCTCACTCTAGCCCAGAATGACCTGGAACTCACTCTGTAGTCCCAGGCTGAACTTGAATTCACAGTGATCCTCCTACTTATGCCATCCATTTCTTTCCTATCTCCATGGGGACCACTGTTCTGTTCAATAAACCGTATCTATGACAGACATCTAGAATTTCCATCTTCTTGGTCTCTTCTTCTACGGCCTTTCTCTTCTGCGCCTCAGTCACTTTTCCAGGGTCCCAACCCCATTATATGTGACTCTATATGGTGGGAGAAGGTGATCTGGACTCCTCATTCTGCCATGTGAATAGACTCAGATCTTTCAAATATTGTGGATTGGAGTGTCTTAGAAGTACAAAGACATCCTCTGTCCAACACTGATCACATCTCACAGCATAGACGCAATGGGTTATGGTAGAAGGGTTCCCCTCCAAAAGGTCATAGGATGAGAAGGAATGAATGGATGGATGGATGGAACAGAGAAAGAACATTTCCTGTTACTTATTCCAACTCATAAGATTTGTGAGAATCTGAGGTGATGAAGCAGCCATCTTACATAGGGAAAAACTGGGACTAAATGTTTGAGTCATGAACCAGTAGAATGAGGAACCATGGGAGTATGCCGACTGCAATTTCCATTGGAGGAAAATAACCTTATGCTTTACTTAAAATAGCAATCAGTAGAGTGGGCATTAATAACATCCTCTCCTGTATGCTTAAAAATGTTTATGAGAAGATTAAAAAAAATTTTTTTGGTTTTCTTGAGGAAGGGTCTCGCTCTAGCCCAGGCAGTTGTGGAATAAACTACGTAGTCTCAGGGTGGCCTCGAACTCATAGTGATCCTCCCACCTCTGCCTCCCCAGTGCTAGGATTAAAGGCGTGCTCCACCAGGCCCAGCTTTTTCATAAGAGAATCTAATTTGATGTGAAACAAAACTAGCATTATTTATGTCGTCAAGTACTGTTAAGATTAATAGAAGTCTGCAAAGATGCACATAGGGGATTTATATTGCAACATAAAATAAATGATAGCTTAGGGGGAAAATGGACAGAAGACACAGGAAAAACAAAGCCAGGAAGTAAATATTCAATGTTTATTTTCCAGAATGAAGAGACTTGAGACACTGAGATATTGTTTATCCCTCTTGGGTTTGTACTATATAAATGGGACACTGGAGTTGGAGTTGAATGTAAGAAAATCATCCATGTCTTTTTTCTTTCACTTTTCCCACTACAAATACAATCTCCTGGCCTCTTAAACCATGTATTTCATACACACTGTTCAAACATATGTCGCACGCAGCAGCCTTGGGTTGGCCCATATACAAATGACCAACGCCAGTCCTCACCCACTCAGAAAGTGGCCTGCTTTTCTTCTTCCCCTTCATGTCCTCATGCAGTGTGAATACTATTCAAAACATTCAAACATATGTTAACCTCCAGAAGTTTCAGATGTACCTGCACTAGTTGTATGTAACATAAAAATACTTAAAAAATAGTGCTTCTTGGTGGAACGTAATTCTTAGTTTCACAGGAAGAGAGTGAGGCACTTCCTAATTTGTAGTCCACTTGTTCTTATTAAGAAGTGTATCTGCCCTGCATAAATAGATACAAGTAACAGCTCATAGAAAATAGCACTATCAAAACAAAGCATTTTTCAGAAGTCTCCCACTCCCTATAAAAGTCAGTTTAAACAAATGCAAAATTACATTTCAGCTTCGTTTTCTGACACTTAGGAATCTGAACCCCTTTTCTGTTATACCTTTGCAGACTACATAAGAAATGTCAAAGAGAAAGGTTCAAGACTCTTTCAAAGAATTCTCAATCTAAGCCTATGTGTCTACATAACTTTTTTGCTAAAATAAATCCTCCTCATCACATATGCATACTATGTCAGTAGTATGTTCTCAAAATAAGTTGTAGCAAAGCAACGGTCAGAAATGCTCATCCAGCCCCTAGAAGATTTGTAGCAGACATAATGTGAGAGAGCAGATGGATAACTGACATACACATTAACCCTCTAAAACATTAAGTCACTATCAATATAGCATAAATATTGGGTTAATTTACCTCAACTTTTTGAGGAAAGCTACAGAGAAGTTTAATATATAAAAAATAAACATATTACTAAGAGTAGGAATCTTTTAAAGTCGTATTCTATTCTGAGTTAATTCTCACCAGAGTCTAGGTATATGTTGTCTCCCTTTACATAAAGAGCATGATGATTCTCAGAGTTTTTTGAAATTCTATTGACTATATACACAGAAGCATGATGGCTTGAGCATGTAACATGAAGTATTGCTCTAAAAGTCATTTCACTTTCTTCTCGGTTTATCTTTTTTTGGTGTGTGTGTGTGTGTGTGTGTGTGTGTGTGTGTGTGTGTGTGTGTTGTGTGTGTGTGCATGCCATGACACTTCTGGTGGATTCTGCTGGCTCTGCCTCTTTTCTTGCCTTAGGTTTGCTAAGATTACAGATGCTTTCCACGACTGTGCCTGGCTTTGTGTTTGGACATACAAACTCAAGTAATCATGTTTATACAGCAAGCACTTTATCCACTGAGCCATCTCTCAGCTTTGAGTGTATCTTTTTATATACTAAACAATTTCTCTTAGGGTATTCAAAGTTTCATTAGTTTCTTTTAAACCAACATCTTATTTTAGGAATACTTCAAGATTGATGAAAAGTAGAACCCCACCTACACTCAAATGTCAGGGAGCACTATTAATTTGATAATTATGCTGCTTTAACTGTAGGCTAATTTATATGCTGTTTTAGAAGATACTTTATCTGAATATCACAAAAGGACATCAGTTAAACAAATGACAGTTCAATATTGAGTAACAAGCTTTAAATGTAAACATTTAAATACTACTTTAAATGTCCATGGCAGAAGTTATAAAAATAAATCATATTTTTGGTAGCCTCCCTGTCAGACAACACACTTGGGCCAGGAAGACTGGGATGAGTACTAAGATATACAGGATACCTTGCCACAAGGACTAATACAGACAGCCCACAGAGGAGGATATACAACTGATCAGGAATGGGGAGGGGGGGAATTGGGGAATTCGGGATAACAAAGCATGGTTTGCCCACTAAATAATGTAACACATTATGGACAATAAATATATATTAAAAAAAAAATAAAATAAATAAATAAATCATATAACAGGATTTCTATTTTAAAATAGATCTAAAGAAAATTAAACACATAAATTTTGGAGGCTATAAGAAAAGTGGGGAGCTTCCTGGAACCCGATGCAATCAGTCTGGATCCAGCAATCCCACTAGTAGAAATATAACCCTGAGAAGTTATGATCGATGCATGAGGGGTTATTAGGAGCATATTTATTTAGTATTGTGTGGGGTTGTGGAGAACTGGAAGAAATAGTACTTCCAAATGCAACACAGAAATAGGAATCACATAAATACAATTATATGTAATCCAGACATATTTTAATGCGTACTATTAGCTGGATAAAATAATTTAGAAGTACAGTAGATTCTAAAGGTACCAGCATAGCATTTGTGTAAAATGAAGATAAATGCATACACAAAGCAACTACATGTTTTGCAAGGGATTTAATCAAACTATGTATAAAAAGTGCACATAAAATGGAGACAATGGAGTGCCAGGGGAGTGGGGAAAGGGAATTTTTACATAGACCACTGGTGAGGGGGTGTCACAAAGAGAACAATGAGATTTCATCACCCCCACTGTGCCCAGAAAATAAATGTATGATTATCTCATCATTTTGTATTTTCAGGTGAGCAGATAACATTTTCATATTAAGTGAAGGAAACATAGCTATTCCTTAAGGTTGTGAAGTTACATTCATAAAGGCATGATTTACAAACATTAATTCTGCAGGTTGATGAGTTTGGGCTTCCTTAGATTTTTACACTTGACCTTAGGCAAAAGTTCCAGGAGACTGATTCCTCAGATTATTACATGACCTGCTACAGGTCTTGCCCACAAATACTTGGTGTTTTTATTTCCATCATATCAAAAGACTCTAAATGTTAATACAAACCTTTCATTCATTTATACTTGCATTTTATATCACCCATTTTTTTGCCTTGAAAAATGAGTTACTACTATAACAAATGCCTCCACAATCCTTCAACATCATTCGACATCTCCTTTGTTACCTGAAACAGTTACAACCAGTGAAAATTCTTCATGGCATTTGAAGAGCAGTAGACCAAGCCAAAAATGAAGACACCACAAGCCTGACATTCTCTGTGGTGAATGTGAATGTCCAGCCCATCTTTCTGGGCAGCATTTGACCCATCTTGACTGTATAGGATGCCAAGTCTATGCCAGTCTACCCAGAATGACTTCTAATTCATTCACAGTTTCCTTTGTTTCACCCCATGGATAGTTCCAGAGCTCTGAGGGAGGTGTTTGGGGGGGATAGGGAGGAACTGGGAGAAACAACAAGTAACTAGACAGGCACCTGCAATAAAATAACATTGACAGTAAAACAAAGGAGCTGCTGGTGTCCAACTGATGCAGCATCGTTAGTGCAGACACGGGAAAGTGGATGTGATATGAGGTCAGTCCCCAGACAACGTGTGATATTCCTGTGGCTGCTGGGACATTGTCTCCGCCTGCACTGGCGACAGCTTGTAGTCTAGCATAGAAATCAGATCTCCCTCACTCAAAATAAATTAATTAACACCCACCCCTGAATGAAGCAGTCCTGTCTGCCTGCCCAGCTTCTGTCACCCTTTCTCCTTCCCTAATGCTGGAGCCTGCTCTGAACTTTCCAATAGAGCCTCGCAGCTGCCAAGAAGCCAGTTCCTGCTCTTGAATTCTCTTCTATCATGTTAAGGGATCACAGTACAGCCTTAATCACATTCTGTAGCCTGTGGAATGGAGACATTAGCTGTCCTTCCAGCCCAGCTAACTTTGTGTTCCAATTATCTGTTCAGAATGGATCAAAGGAGACCCAGCCCCAGGCTCCCAGCAAGCAATCCCCAAAGAAGCCTAAACTAAAAGTCTCAAAAAATGTACCGTCACCTTGAGTTGATTCCTTCATTGGGTTTCTTACTCCGACTGAAATTGACAAAGGTCAACAGTGGTCTTCTATAATTTGGCAAAGGCTGAGCCTATCATCTTGACATTCCACTCACTACGAAGTCAGACTAAAATTTTCCATTTCCCTTCAGCTTGTATCTCCAAGAAACTCTAACATGCTGTGTGTGGTGATTCAAATGGAAACTGTCCCTCATATCCTCAGTGTTCTGATACTTAATCCCCAGCTGGTGACATTGTTCAGGAAGGTTATTAAACCTTTAGGAGGTGGAGACTTGCTAGAGGAAGTATGTCACTGGGGGGAGGGAGGGCCTTGGGGTGCTCGGTGTCAGTCTCTTTGTTTCCTCCCTGCTGATCTAACGATGTGATGACAGCTGTCTGCTCCTGCCATGCTTTCACTGCCATGATGAAACTTCCTCTCAAACTGTAAGCCAAAAATAAATCTGTTTTCTCCCATAAGCCACTTCTAGTTGGGAGGTTTGTCCCAGCAGCAAGAAAGTAACTGATATGCAGTGTTTTATACACCATGTGATAAAAAATTGGGATCCAAAAAAGCTGGTGTTGAAAATCAATCATCTAGAAAATCTTCTTAGTAGAGGAAAATTTAATTTTCCATCAGGTAGCAATGTTGGCAGCTAAAAAGACTGCATATCCCATCAGGAATTATGGGCAAACTCACTCAGCCATGTGTTCCCTGAAGCACAGCTGGGTTTCTATGTAGAGCAGAGTAAATACAAGCTTAAAAAGATTCAAACAATCGGTTTGCTGGAGACAAATTTAAATTTAATGTCCCAAATATATATTGGTACAACAGAAAAAAACTGTGAAGATATCAATCCCTCTCTTCTTCTTTTTACTCTAGGAAATTGTTAGACCCACCCACTTACATTCCAGTCACCCAATAAGCTTCATGGTCCTTATATGATCCAAGAGAGGCACACCTCAAAACAATATTCCAATGGAAAGTTTTGTCAGAGTGCAAAATTCTAAGCAACAGATTTCATGATGTGAACACTTCCAGCCATAATGTTTTAAAACCACTTGTATTCCACAGCTCTCACACTTGTTAGAAGGATACAACCTTGGAGCCTAAAGAGACCAAGTGAGTAGGAATGTACCTTTCAGCATGACCCCTCAGGGGGATTCCTACACATAGGAAAGCTTGGGAAGGCCTGCCTTAGAGCAAGTGGAGCAGAGAAGAATTGCTTATACCTTTGATCTCTAAAATCATCCATAGCTGCCATACTTGAATGTTTCTTGAACCCCAGTTCAAAGAAGTGCACCGTATTTATGCTTCTCCTCCCCACACACGGTCACCCATATGAGCGTTCCAGCCAGTCCTCATATGACCAGTCCTGGAGATCCTATTGTGGAATCATCTCCCTGTTTGAAGAATTCTAAAATTCAAAGGATCCAATGCTCAAAGCTTGTGTGAAATATCCCAAGGTTTCCCTCCTGTTAGACTTCTCTAAACACACTTATCTGTTCCCACATGTCTACTGGTCTGCACTCAAAGTCCCCAGTTCCTGGGAGAGTCTCATCTTATGCCTGTTATCAAAGAAAAGTCACTATAGAAGGGACTGGAGAGAAAGATGTGTCAGTGAGGTGCTTACCTTGTAAGCATGAGGACCTGACGTCAATCATCAATACCAGCATAAAATACCACATGTGGTGGCACATGCCCAGAGCTGGCAGACACAGAAGAACACCCAGGCTCAACAGCTGGCCAGTCTAGCCGAACTGATGAGCTTCAGACCAATGAAAGACCCTATCTCAAAAAGAAGTAAATGGAAGTCATAGCTCACCATACCATGGAGTCTTCCAGAAATCCTATTGAGAAGGGCCCTCAGTGGATTGGGGCCAAGGAGGAATGATACAAGACGTGTTCATGCAGTGAGTGTTTCTACTTATTAACAATAAATAAATAAATTTACATTTAAAATAAAGTGAATGGTGTTCCTTCCTAAGGAACAATACCCTAGCTTGTCCTCTGGCCTCTACAATACACACGCATGCACAACACACACACACACACACACACACACACACACACACACACACACACACAAAAGCACTCACTAGCGTTTGCTTCCACACTCAAAACATCTGCATCAGACACTAGATGAACATCAATGTTACACCTGTTTTCCCTGGCAACCGCCTGGGTCATTGTTTCTCTTGACTTCTCTGTCAGTTTTCACATTTCTTTGTCTCTTCTGGTCTATCTGCTTCCACAAAAATGTAAGCCACACTGGAACAAAGACTGAAAATGTTTTCATAAGTTATCAATCCCTGCATTCAGAACAGTGACTTACATACTAAATAACTTCCAAAAACTATATGTTGGATAAATTTTAAACTGAAGGAATGAGGCAAATTTCTCTTTCAAATATTCATATGCAGTTTAATTATTCAACAGAATAACAAATTTGATCAACTAACTCCAGGCCAAGTTTTTTCTTAAAAATCTTCAACAGAGCTGAGGAGATTGCTCAGTGGTCGAAGCACCTGTCACACAAGCCTGAGGACCTGAGGTCAGATCCTACATAACACCTGATGCTGTAGCATTAGCCTCTGGAATCCCAGCACACCTAACACAAGAAGGGAAGAATTATCCAGAAGCTCACAGGCCAGCTAGCCTGTATGTATGCAAAGCACATACAGCCCTATCCCTTGAGTGGCCTGGGAATTTGAAGACAGATTATCAGAGGCATGGCACCCCTCAGTAACAACACACTTGGGTCAGGAGAACCCGGTTGACTCCTAGGCTATCCATGGTCCCCTACCACAAAGACTGATTCAGACAGCCCACAGAGGAGGATATCCAGCTGACTGGGGATGGGGAAGGGGGGCAATGGGGAATTGGGGATAACAACTCATGGTTGGCCCACTAAACAATGTAACTCATTATGGACAATAAAAAAAAAGATGGAGAAAGAAGCTCTCTTGATTCCTGGATCCTCTCAAGACCTGCCTTGGGTATTGCTGGTCAATCCTCCATTTACTTAGAATTTTCATAGTCTCCTGTCGCTTCCAGCAAACAGCCTCTGAGTAACGGAGGAAAATTCACCAAAGAAATTGTTCCTTCTTACTACTACACTTCTCTAGGAATCAAATCCCAATGTGAAACTGCCACCTATCTGAAGCTGGTAGGCATCGGAGATGGGATTTAGGTAAATTAAGTACTTGAATGAAAAGATGCAGACAGTTCAAAAAGCCTTGATGAACTTGGCTTATTTCTAACATGCTTACCAGCCTGGCTAACAGTGTGATTCTGTCACCTAAATTCTCTTGCCAGATGCCTCCACTGCTCCCCCATGACTCCTCTTTGTTAGTAGACTTAGCATTTCTACTCTGCAACCCTTTCCTCTCCCTTGATCTCCCTCTACACGGTTCTCAAATCTCCATTCTTCCTTGCAAACATACAGCAGGCGAGTCCTCATTCTGCGCGTCCATTTCAACCCAACCTGGCTGAACAAAACCTGCATTCTCTGAACTGACAGCGCTGGGGTTCATGTCAAACATTTTTATAAATTGGCTTTGAGTTTTATATTTTGAAATGTGAAACCATAAGCCAAAGAATTTAAATGGATGAGCCAAGAGCAGTGAGCCCACTTTAAACAATCTGATGCATTAATGATCATTTCATATCTAATTAATTCACTCTGTTGAACTAAGTTCCACATGTGCTTTACCCCATCGAGGTATTTCCTTGTGAATATATTTTTCCTTACTCTCTTTTCACTTACCTCTTTCCCTGCTCAATAGCCTTCATTTGTGAAATCTATGGTTTCGCCTTTCTCCACTTTTGCTTTTAATGCCCTGACACCTGGTGAGAACATGAATACATTCCCATTTTAGAAGGTGTTCCTCTAGGCTTTCATGAGAAATGCCAAAGGACATCCTTCTCTTTGATGCTCTGCACTGTCATCTGGCTTTATTGACTCCTGCACTACGGTTCATTTTTTACAGGACTAAATAAGTCTCACATCAACAAAGTAGCCGTGGCCCTGAGAGCCATCCCTTGTTGTAAAACCAGGTGGTGATGAATAAATGGGCTTGTACATTTCAATATTTTGTGAATGGGCTCTAGCCTCAAAGAACCATTTCAGACACCAAGTCTAGGCTGCAACTCAGTCCCTGACTTCTCAAATCGGGTTATTTAAAAGTCTGAGTTTCTTCAACTGTATCAATGGTTTCTGACTGCATCACAACCAAAATTCCTTCTTGTGCCAAATAGTTCAGACCCCTTTCACTCCTCTGAAATGAGATGTGTAGACAAAATTTCCATCCACATGGAGATAGTACATTCATCCCATGGCTTCTTCTCCACACTTCTAAAATCAGCAAGTCCTGAGAACTGAAACTTTCAGGTGTGCTGAGTGACCAAAGCGCCTCGCAACGCCTCCTGACCCAGACCGATGAGGCCAATGCATTCCATTATCATCTCATCTGCTTGGCAATATTTCCTACAGAACAATCAATACATCTGGCTACAAAGTACTCTCATGTCTCACTGAAAATTTACATTGTGTCAAGTGTGGGCATTTCTATACCTTTTTTTTAATGCTCTATCTTGAAGGCGCTAATAATCTTTTTTTAATTCATTTTCAAGCAGAGAGAGAGAGAGAGAGCACCAAGGCCACCACCTTACGGGTCTGGCGTATGTGGGTACTGGGGAATTGAACCCCAGGCCTTAGGCACTGGAGGCAAGTGCTTTAACCGCTGAGCCATCTCTCCAGCCCTTCTATACCTTTTTAAAATGTGAAAAAGGCTGAAATTTTTCTAAAAGATTCAGGGAAGGAATTTGGCATTGTGGAACCATCCTCACACACATATAAAAGAAAACCCCACAATACTCTAATTTTACCATAAAGAAGAAATAAAAGTATACAAACATGATGTTTTCTATTGATTGTCAACTTAATAGGACCGAGAGTCACCTGTGAGGGATTAAATTAGGTTAGCCTCTGGTCATGCCTGTGGGAGACCACCTGCATTAGGCTAATTGGGGTAGGAAGACCATCTGAACTGCAGGCAGCACCTTTTTATAGCCAGGGCTCCTGGAAAGTATAAAGATGAGATGACTGAGTGCCAGCACCCAAGGCTCTGTACTTCCTCACTATGGCTGAATGTGAGCAGCTCTGCTTCAAGCTCCTACCACCTTGCCTTCCCTGCCATGATGGACTGGAACCTGGGTACTATAAACTAAAATAAATTTTTCTTCCATTAAACTAATTTTTGGCAGGTATTTTGTCCCAGCAATGATAAGGTTAAATAATAGAGCCAATATAGATAATACAGATATCTATAGCATACATTATGGATTGAATTGTTGCCCTAAAACTCTTAAGCTGAAGCTTTAACCAGTAGTACCTCAGTAATCCACTATCTTTGTAGTTAACTAAACTAGAGCCTTTCTGATGAATCTTAATCCAACATTCTTAGTGACCTTATATTGGGGGGAGGGGAGTCTGAGTAGATGGCCCCTCAGTTAATGGCACTTGAAATCTGATGACCCAAGTTGGATCTCCCTCAGTGCCCACATAAGGCTGGATGCAAAGTGGCACTTGCATCTCTATTTCTAACATACCTGTGGCAATGCAGATAAACCAGGAGAACCCAGAAGCTCACAAGCAGTAGTGACAAAAATGAATGAAAGTCTCAGAAAGAATGTGAGGGCTGGAGAGATAGCTCAATGATTAAAGCACTTGCCTGCAAAGCCTAAGGATCCAGGCTCGATTCCCCTGTACTTTCATAGGGTGCATGTGTCTGGATTTTGTTTGCAGTGGCTAGGCTCTGGCTTGCCTATTCTCTCTCTCTCTCTCTCTCTCTCTCTCTCTCTCTCTCTCTCTCTCTCGAAAAGGAAAACCATACTGAAGTTGCCCTCTGCACATGCACAGTGGCATATGCATGCCCATACACATCCACGTCATACACATACACACAAATAAATAACAAAACAAAAATTTCTATGCACAGATACCCTCATGGGAACACAAAGTGAGAAGGTAGCCATCTACAAACCAAGGAGAGAAGTTTCAGAAGAAATAAGCCCTGCAAGCACCTTGATCTTGGACTTCCAGCCTCAAAAACTGAGAAAAATAAACTCCAGTTGCATAAGCTGTGCTGCCTACCATTTTGGTATAGCAGCCCTATGAAACTGCTATATGTACGCATTTCATTCTGAAGGCACCTGAACCTGACTTCCAGTACTGGATTACTGAATGGGTCTGCGCACCAGCCCACAGATGTGCCAGGCAAACTCTCCTGATCTACAAACTCTATCCACACATGAATGTGCTGTGTTAACTCCTTAAGTGCATGGCCAACACCATAGTCAATGAAATGATAACGAATCAGATAAATTCCCAGAACAAAATCAAATACCACAGTGTTCCATCCACGGACACATCATTACATTTCCTAGTAAATAAACTGTATTAACTTTTTATGACAAGCACTTTGTGTTTGTCTCAGATGGATTCATATCTAGGCTATGATGGCAGGAAAGATCTGCAGGATACAAGAATATCTGCGTTCTCCACAGGGGTCTCCCACACGTGGCAAGACTGGGAGGAATGATACCACCCACCACACCCCCTACCCTATCATTTCAGCAAAGTCATGCCTGCAGTGTTGAGCACGTCCCCTAGGGGGCAGTGCTTCCCTTAATGAGAACCACTGAACTAATTTCTCTTTGGCTTCTCCCAGACCACATCAACATTCACAGTATTGGAAAAGTAGTTTTAGCTCAGCCTAGATCCTAGCCAATCCATTTCTGATATCTCAGGGTCCTCGCATACCATCTGAAGGTGGTGTATGTATTGCCCCTCCCCCAAAGCCATGGCTGGGTTTGAATTTTGCAGCAGTTCATTTAAGCAGGGAGGAGGCAAACCTTGTTAAAGGTGCTGGTCTCCAAGCCTACTGGTGCAAGTTCAGTTCCCCAGCACCCATGTAAATATGGGTACTATATACCAAAAAAATGCTTATATCATTATCATATAATATAGTCATGATCTTCATTACAAACATACACACACACAACCATAGACAATATTTGAGCCAGGTTAGACTCTCACTTAGAAAATTGGGCCCACATATTTTTGTTACCTGGTTTTTCCTCACTCTATTCATGGAAAGAATCTATGCTATTATAAACACAGTCCAATGTCTCCTAAAGTACTACTCATCCAAAGATGCGTGTTTACACTTCCATCAATTATACATTCTGTTTACAAACAAAATAAGGTGAGAAGACAGTGTGGCCAGGATTGGCTCTTTAAACTGAAATGTTCCTTCAACTCTTGTTATTTCACAAATAATCCCATAGCTGCAGCCCAGGAGCTCTCTTCATCCTGGGGAGATAGAAAAGTGTCTCCCCTGTCGTGGCCTATTTAAAAGGTTGGTTGGGCTGGGGAGATGGCTCAGCGGTTAAGGCACTTGCCTCCAGTGCCTAAGGCCCAGGGTTCAATTCCCCAGTACACACATAAGCCAGACCCACAAGGTGGTGCCCCTGGTGTTCTCTCTTTCTCTCTCTCTCTCTCTCTCTCTCTCTCTCTCTTTCTCTCTCTCTCTCTCTCTCTCTCTCTCTCTCTCTCTCTGTATCTCTGCTTGAAAATGAATAAATAAAATATAAAAAATTAAATAAAGAATTTATTAAAAAAAGGTTGGAATGCTGAAATGTTCTTTCTGTTTGTAACATAATAGTAAGTTCTGGAATTTAGCTGGAAGTCAAGGAGATAGATGCTTAGAAATTTGAAGTGAGGAGTTCATTTCATCCTTCATAGAGCTACTTCCCACTGAGATCTTCACTTGGATGCTTCTTAAATAACAGTGATGATGGCATCTGTTGTTTCCTATGTACCACCAATGCCCCACCTGTTTCTTCTTTCAGTCCTGAAAAATAAGCTTGTGTGATGTGCAATATTTCCCCATTTTATGCATAAGAAAACTGAGGATCGGAGATAATGCATACCTTGCTAAGTTATCCAGGCAGAGCCGAAGTCCAGATGCAAAGCGAATTCTTGCATTCTACTTCAAAGACATGGATATATCAGAACTGAAAATGAACTCTTTGATCTCCCTTGCTCCCATGTTTCCAGCTGAATAAAATTCCTGCTCATTTCTGGAAATAATGGAAAGGGTTATATTATCTTTACTGCTTCCTTGTGCTAGGAACTCTGCTTCCCCGAAGCCTCTTAAAAAGTTACTGCCCACAATGAACTGTTGATCAAAGTGACCCACGTGGTCCCTAAAATAAGACAAACTTTTGTTACAGCTCTTCAATACCCACCTCAGACAAAAGGTAAGACCCTGTTGCTGAAGATTCCACAGACTGCTGTCGCACAACACTGAGAGACCCTGCTGAATCAGGAAATGGAATCAGCTCCCAGAAGGCTAGCCTGTGCAATGCAGGAAAGTACCGTATGAGGTGCCAGGGGAACCAGACCAACCATATTCCAAGAAAGCAGGGGACATCCTCAAGCTACAGCGACCAATGGCCTGAGAATGCAGAACACGCTGCTCTATGGCACAGACAAGCAAGACAAGAATTGCCCATCTGTGCAATAGTGGCGCTCAACCTAGTTAGGTAATCAAAAGCTGGTTAACTGGCTATGAGATCTGCTCAGTGGCAGGGAACCCTTGACTAGTACAGGGACCCAAGGCAACCTTGAATGGGTACCAAGAACTGGATCTCCATGGGGAAGTCTTCACTAATCATAGGTCTTCAGAAAGGCTACACCCTCCAAATGCTCACCAAACTAGCAATATTTGTCTCAAATAACCAATGATGATCTCACTCTCTGCTGGAGATTCTGTTTGTATTTTTTCAGAAATCAGTGAGAACTGTGGACATCTGAATTCCACCAAGTGGACCTGAGTTGATGGGGGGCACCCAAGCAGGAGACGAACCATCAAAATCTCACCATTCAGAGCCGTAACACAACCTCTAAGGAAGTGGGATGATGAGCAAAAGAGTTATTCCCACAGCAAGGCAGATATTCAAGGAAGGATAATGGAGAGAGGCACAAAGAATACACAAAATTGTCCAAAACACAGTTTCAGAGACTTAAGAACTTAACAATTGCCGGGCGTGGTGGCGCACGTCTTTAATCCCAGCACTTGGGAGGCAGAGGTAGGGGGATTGCAGTGAGTTCAAGGCCACCCTGAGACTATATGGTGAATTCCAGGTCAGCTTGGACTAGAGTGAGACCCTACCTCGAAAAACCAAAAAAAAAAAGAACTTAACAATTATGCAAACTTTAAACTCACCCACCATGACTCAGGGAAATTTGTGGAAGAGGTGGCAGAAAAAATGTAAGAGCCATGGGGAGGAGAATATCTAATGCATATAAGGAAATGTCATCATGGTCTTAATGGTTTTCTCTAATAACTTACAGTAATGAGCATATTGTTTTGTGAATACATAATTTTATTCCAATAAAAAAGTTTTTTAAAACTTTTTACTTAATATCTCTGAAGAATCTTTCAGAAGAACACATGAAAGAAAAGGCTGCTTAAATAATAATAACAGTGGATCTTACATAGCACTGAATGAGATGTGCTCATGTCTTTGTGAAACAAGCAATTCAACATCTCACAATAAAGATTAATGCCTTGTTTTATATATCATTACCTTCCAACAACTATAATTTCCCTACCATTTCTGGAACATTCGTATTTAAGAGCCAGAAACCACCAGTTGGCTGAATCTATCATGTGGAGATCCAATTATAGGAATGCCATAGAATGAAAGAAACTGAAAGGAATTTGGAAATTAAACTCAATTGCATCCATTGTCCAAGTTGAAAATCAAGAGTGTCACATGATAATTAGGGACATCACCCAAATTAAGATCAGCTTTCACTTGATACACTTTCCTATCCCACTGTCCCATTATACCTGTGAGATCATATTTACACCTTCGGCTACATTTTAAATTCACTTTCTTTACTGCTGTGCTCTGTACCTGGTTGAGTATACATAGCCTCCCAGGGTCATAAGCACTGGGGGGATTCTCTTTCCCAGGATTTTCTCCTGACAAATGCTGGTCACCTGATTCTCCATTCTTCCTTCCATTCCACACCTGCCTGGCTTCACAGCATCTGCCTTGACAAATTTACTTGGGCATTCTTCTTCCTCCCTTCTCTAATTACAATGTGGAGCCTCTTCTCTGTGCTTTCACTTGGAATGCCAAGGTGAAGAACAAAAGTAAAGCCTGACAGAGGCCAAGGCAATAATCAAGATGGAGGAAGAGAGTCCTCCATTAAGGCTGCCTCAAACAAAGAAACTCATTAGGAAAAGAAACAGAGGGGGAGGGAGAGAGGGAGGGAGAGAGAGAGGGAGGGAGAGAGAGAGAGAGAGAGAGAGAGAGAGAAGAAAGGGGGGAAAAGCCAGGGTCAGGAGCAGCAGGGTTGAAACCATCTAAAAGAGTCATCGTTCTCCAGGGTGATTTCTGACAAATCAGTCTGACATTCAAATGAGCACCAGTCCTCAATGAGAGGCAGGCAGGTGGCACAGGGCAGGGTTGTTTGTCGACTAAGGCTGGGTGAGGTGGGGAAGGATCAGGCCAGTCAGGATTCTCAGTTGTTATCACTCTTTCGAGACAGACCACACCATCATGTGCCAGGTAAATGGGAGACAGCTTTCAAGCGCAAATGATAAGGGGAGAGCTAAGGAAGTCTAGGCTAGAGTTTCTGAGAGCCATCGGACTACGAGAAGGTTCAGGGTCAAACTCCAAGAT
>PVHP010039518.1:0-16310 GCA_004024765.1 Zapus hudsonius | reverse complement strand
AGGGTGGCCCATGCAGAGGCCTTCCCAGTGCAATAGAGTGAGTGAATGCAAGGGGCTCTGGGAAGGCTAATGAGCTGGGTAGCCTGAGTGCTTGGGAAATATTGAAATTAACCAGTCAGGCCCAATTCTGAGGATAGGTCCAGATGCATAACACAGCATCTGTAATGCCAGCATGCCACCTGAAAGAAGGGAAGGGGAGAGAGAATTTCAAAGCTCACAGGCCAGTACCATGGTGAACACAGCTGCAAACCAGAAGAGGAAGCCTGCCTCAAAAACAAGGTGAAAGATGAGGATTGACACTTGAGGTTGTTTTCTGATATCCACACACCATGGCATGTGTTCAACCATAATCACGCATATCACATGTGCACAATACACATAAAATTTAAAATGTTTAAAGTATTTGAAGTTATACCTTACACTAAGATACTATTTAAAAATATTTTTGTTTGTAAGCAGAGAGAGAGAGAGAAAAAAAACAGAGAGATGCAGAGAGAATGAGAATGAATGAGTATGCCAGGTCTTCTATTAGCTGTAAACAAACTCCAGGTGCATGCACCACTTTGTACATCCAGCTTTAGGTGGGTAATGAGGAATCAAACCCAGGCCTTTAGGCTTTGCAGGCAAGCACCTTAGCTGCTGAGCTATCTCTCTAGCCCTAAGATGCTATTTTAAAAGGAAAATGGGGAGCAGAAAAATGATCCTACAGGCAAGGAAAACATGCTGGAAAGACCAGTTTAAGGAACCAATCAAAGCTGTAAAATGTTATGTCAGATAAAATAAGTAACAATAAAATATATTTTTAAAATATTGTATTAATTTTGAAAGAACAATATTAGTCAAATTGTAAAAATCCAGAAAGGTGTGAACTGAAGAAGGAATAAGAAATAAAGAAATATTTCAGAAATGAAGTCTAAACCAGATAAAAAATAAGAATCGGGCTGGAGAGATGGCTCAGAGGTTAAGGCACTTGCCTCCAGTACCTAAGGCCCTGGGTTCAATTCCCCAGGTCCCACATAAGCCAGACCCACAAGGTGGTGGCCATGGTGTGCTCTCTCTCTCTCTCCCTCCTTGAAAATTAATAAATAAAATATTTTTTTAAAAAAATAAGAATCAGGGCTGGAGAGCTGGCTCAGAGGTTAAGGCACTTGCCTCCAGTGCCCAAGGCCCTGGGTTCAATTCCCCAGGTCCCACATAAACCAGACTCACAAGGTGGTGGCCCTGGTGTTCTCCCTCTCTCTCTCTCTCTCTCTCTCTCTCTCTCTCTCTCTCTCTCTCTCTCTGCTTGAAAATGAATAAATAAAATATATTTAAAAAAAATAAGAATCAATAAACACAACAGATAATTTTTTAGAGAAATAAAAGGTGAAAGTGCTATAATTTGGAAAACTAAACTAAGAAGACTCAAAAAAATGACAAATCTGACCATCAGACTCTAACCCACAGATATTAAGTAAACCCAATACAAAGGAAAATAGCAAATATTAAGACTGTTTTCATTAATAGCTAATTAACTATTTTTTCATTGTTAAGCTACTTTTCAAATGCTACTTTAATGTTTTTAGCTTGGGGGGAATGCTGTAGTTTAAACAGTTTTTCCAGATGTCCCTTAGAGTCAGAGATTGAGTTTATAGGCACAAAGTCAGTTTATAAACTTTTGGACAATTTCATTTTAGTAATATGTCTTATCTCTGACCTTTTCAAAACCATTGCAGTAATTTTCACAGAAACATGTTTTTTGAGGAAGATTCTCACTCTAGACCAGGCTGACCTGGAAATCATTATATAGTCAGTCTCAGGCTGGCCTTGAACTCCTACTTATGCCTCCCGAGTGCTGGGATTAAAGGCATGTGCCACCATTCCTGGCTGTTAGAAACATTTTTAAAGTAAGCAAGAATAATTGAGCCAGGCTTGGTGACACAGGCTTTTATTCCCAGCACTCAGAAGGCAACAGATACTTGCTAGTCACACACAAAGCTGAAGTAGAATGGGAACAAAAAGATTTACCAAAGTAATATGCTTTTATCATTGTGGGGTTGAGAGCCCACAGTGCCTATCAGGACCTTGAGTGAACTTAGAACCACCCCCCCCAAGCTTTCAAGTTCTTGTCTATGATGAGCAAAGAACTGAAAAAAATGTAGACATGAAGAAGGGTACATTATGAAAAATTTATTTTAAGAGAGAGTAGTAATAAGAGATGGTATAAGCAGAGAAGCATCTAAGCTGAGGGAGCCTCACCCCCAGATAGGAGGGTTCCCAAAAGGGAAATCCACATGGCCATTCAAATCAGCTCTTTTCATAAATTAGATATCTAATTAGGATGAACCTCATTGCCAAGTTCAAATACATATGAAGGACCTTGATTGGGCGTTATGCCCATGAGGAGAGTGCAAATTCAGAAAGAGCCTGCCTAGGAAAGGGAGGTGGGGAAAGATCACGAAAATTTAAGGAAGAATGGGAAAACTGCTCTGTATGGGAATCTTGATGAATCATACTGAAGTTCTCCAGTCTTGTCAGGGCAGTGTGGTGTGCATGTTCTTTGGGCCCCCGACCCTAAACTGACTACCTGCAAAAGAAAGCTATTTTGTTCCTAACCTCTATCACTGCTACATTAGGTAATCACTTACTTTTGCCATTGTGAAGGACAAAAAGAAGAAGAAGAAGAAGAAGAAGAAGAAGAAGAAGAAGAAGAAGAAGAAGAAGAAGAAGAAGAAGAAGGGTATTGTGGTGTGAAAGAAAAATATCCTTCATAGACTCATGTGTGAACACTTGGTCCCCAGCTGGGGGACATTGTTTAGTTTAGGAAGGAAGTGTGTCACAGGAGGGCAGGCCTTTGGTTTTACAGCTCCACTTTTTATTTTTATGCTTTTTGTTTATGGCTCCTCTTGCAGTTCATTCTCTGCTTTATGATTCTGAGCACAATATGACCAGCTCTGCTCCTGCCACTGTGCTTTCCCAACCATGAAACTTCCCCTTGAAACTGTAAGCCAAATTGAACCATTAATTTCCTTGTTTCTGGTCAGGTATACAGTCACAGTGATGTGAAAATAACTATACAGAAGGACCAGACAACCACTCATTTATTTATTTATTTATTTATTTATTTATTTATTTATTTATTTATTTATTTATTTATTTATAAGTAGGAAGAGAGAGAGAGAGAGAGAAAGAGAGAGAGAGAGAGAGAGATTGAGAGAGAGAGAGAATGGATGTACCAGGGCCTCCTGCCACTACAAACAAGCTTCAAATGCATATGCCACTTTGAGTATCTGGCTTTACATGAGTACTGGGGGATTGAACCTGAGATGTCAGGCTTTGAAAGCAAGTGCCTTACCTGCCATCTCTCCGGTCTCCTTAGTCTCTTTTGATCCTTTGGTACCCTTAGACATTTTCCATTGAATTGTATCTTTAAAAAGATAGATTTTAGAAAGTGATTGTTGATCGATTCTGGTATTCTTAGATATGTTCACATGTTTAATACTGCATATCTTCTTTGTACTGACTTTCATCTAAAGAATGGGTAAAGCTCATGACAGATAATGACGTCTTAACATCACTAAGACTGTTAACTATAGAGCTGGATCCAGCCTAGTGGAATTATTCTCACTATTGACTGGTTATTTCCCATTAATCCAGTAGATGTGATCCTCAAATATTGTTAGCTTAAGAGGATTAGCTAAAAACCCAATGAAGCAAGGTAATTTTTCAAAAATGAAATGAGTAAGAAAATATGCCTAAGACTATATATTGAAAGAATTCTCCATGTACCTGAGACTATATCCATAGGAGCATCTAATACCAACATCAAAATATACTGGGTTTTAAGATGAAGAAAGCAAAGCTATTGGACATAAAAGAAGAGAAAGTGATTTTTTAAATGATAAACACATGAAAAGCTCATTACTTTCATAAAAATACTTGTCATGTTTACTTAAGCTTTGTGTATGACTTGCAAGTATCTGTAACCCTTGATTTCTGTATCAGTGTTGCCACCTCTGGCCAAATATGCACTTTCCCTAGAAAGCCATCCTCAGACTTAAATTCTGTTGTCAAATTGATCAGATTAAAAACCAAGTAAGAGACACACCTCATGAGCCGGTCTGTCAGGGTGAAGGATTAACTGAAGGAGGAACACCTTTCTCCAGAGTGGGCAGCCTTTCTGGTGGGGAACTTGATAAAGAAACTCTGAGACAACTCAATGCCTTTTCACCTGGCTGCCCATGTTATTTGCTTGTGCATGCACCTACCCTATTTCAGACATTGGAACTGATTTTCATCAGCCTTCCAATGTAGACTGAAGCCCTGTGGTTCCCTACAGTCCTCCTGGCCTTCAGTGCCAGATTGTGACTGCTGAGACATCCAGTTTTGTGGACTGAGCAGCTACTGGGTTCCTTGGCCTTTAAGCCTGCAGACAGTTATTACTAAACTGCCCACGTCCAATTCCGTAAACTAGGCTAATAAATCCCCTTTATAACACAAATTTATTCATTCAATCAGTTCTGTTTCTCTAGAGAACCTGACTACTACAGTCATAGTCTAGCAATGAAACCTGTGTTACAATGTTCAATTCCTGCTTACACTGCACATTGTGGCAGAAGAAAACACACTAATGCATCTACAACACCAGTGGAACAAAAATGAGACCTAAGTATTTTATATTCAGAAAAACTGACTTTCTCAAGTATAAAAGTTACAAACTTGCTATCAGTGTGAGATCATTTAGGTGAAATTGTCTCCATGAGTTAGTCATTCCTGATGAATTTACCAGACAACAGGATGCAAACACAAAAATTACCAGAGTAACATTGATGTGAGGTTTAGTAATTAACATAAAATCCACAATCATTATGGAACAAAATATGGTACAGTATGTAAGGGCTGTATGCTTTGATGATGTAAAAAAAACACAAATGGGGCTGGAGAGATGGCTCAGCAGTTTAGGCACTTGCCTCCAGTGCCTAAGGCCCCTGGTTCAATTCCCCAGGTCCCATATAAGCCAGACCCACAAGGTGGTGGCCCTGGTGCTCTCTCTCTCTTTCTCTCTCTCTCTCTCTCTCTCTCTCTCTCTGCTTGAAAATGAATAAAATATTTTTTTAAAAAAAACACAAATGTTTTCAAATGGGAAAATAAAAGAGCACATGCATTTTTTTCGAGGTAGGGGCTTGCTCTAGCCCAGGCTGATCTGGAATTCACTATGTAGTCTCAGAAGGCCTTGAATTCAAGGTGATGCTCCTACCTTTGCCTCCCAAGTGCTGGGTTTAAAGGCGATGCCCAGCTAAATATGTATTATTTTTAAAGTCTGTTTTTTAGTAATGATAAAGATGGTATAACTGACACTACTGTGTATATAATATAGAATAAATCAGATGAGTTTAATATGAGATAGTCCAATTATATTTCCATTGTAGCTAAGAACAAGAACTCCAGTGTGGAAAACAATAAGTACAAATTCAGATAGAAAAGCTTACGCAAAGTTTGTATGTGATGACTTTCAATTAGAAATGTCAGTAAAAACTCATAGATTTTTCTTTAAATACATTTAATTTCTAACACCATCTTCAGCAGACACCTCTAGAAACAATTGTATACTATTAGTATTCCTAGTATCCAGGTTGTGGTTTTTACATCACTTCCTCTAAACAAAACCAAGGCTTCTTGAAGACAAAGCTGATTTCAAGCTATTAGTCATTTCAAATATGCTTTAAGAAGGAAAAAAAAAAGCAAGTGAAAATAAAACTAAAGAAAATACACTAAAACAGTTGTGGTTTATAGATAATTTAAAGTTTCCTTTTTAAACTAAAAAGATAGACAACATAATTATATTATGAAAATAAAAAATAAAAATAAATGTATGAAGAGGGGGCTACAAGAATGTAAGAGCCAGAGGGCAGGAGGAGACTCTTATCCTCTGGATGTGAAGAGATTGGTGTATTCATCACCTCACACTGGAGATTGCTTCCACCATACCTTATGAACAGGTTGAGCCTACCAACATTTTGACATCAATGATGGAAGAGGAAGAAAAAAAAAAGAATGAAACATCAAAACAGAAAAGGGCCTGCATAGAAAGAGGAGGGTCCACCTATTATTACCAAATTACAGTGTCTTCATGTATTAAAAACCTCAATAAAATATACAAAAAGACAAATATAAATACAAATCTAAAAATCTAATATTAAAATAAATACATTAAAGTACATCATTCGAAACACATCGTCAGGCACTAAAATAGCATTCTAAAATCTCTTTAAAAGAATTCTCTTCTGGAATATCTATGTACATGTCTGTCTTTCTTGACAGAAAGATTCCTCAAGTCTCTAAGTGGAAATGGCCTTGGGACTAACTTAAAAAACTGAAGCCCAGCCCCTCCGTGAACCTGCTGCAGGCTGAGTGAATAGTGTTGGTCAGCTCTGCTGGGGAGCAAGGACACAAGGAAGAGGAAGACCTCAGCTTTCATCTCAAATGTTGCTCACTCAGCCCAGGGAGTTGGGGGCTGTGGACCACTGCTTCAAGAGTAGGAGAAGCTGGAAGTGAAAGAGCATACTTCCCCCCTCATGACTCCCGACGTAGGCCAAAGAGTAATCCTCTCTTCAACTGAACAGGAAACAGAAGGCCCATAGCACCTATAGTAAAATATCTTTTGTTTTAGTGTTTTTTTTTAAATTTTAAACAAGTGGGTTTCAATGATCAAACAAATTCTAGTGGTGAGAGGAATAAAAGGACCCAAAGGAGAAGCAGTTTAACCCTTCTTTATATGAATGTTTTCCTCCAACTCAACTTCCAGGTGCCTCATTTATTATTCATTTTCAAGAGTGCAGTGAAGATTAATGACAAGATGTTTATAAATATCCTAAAAGATCCTGAGAGAAAAGTAGTTGTGTAAGTGTGAGGTGTTGCTGATAGAGAGCTATCATGGCATACGTAAAAATAGAGGGAAGGAGTTCAAAAGGGGATTCTGGTCTTAAAATGACAGCATAGAGCAGTTTCTCAGTTCTTATGGGTGTTATATAGGTCTCCTGATGCAAGTGGCTGAGAGCAGAGCAATATAAAATGTAGGACAGAGTCTGATCTGCAACCTCTGAGAAGGCTTCATCTGCCTGGCTGTGTGAGAACATTACCATCTCTCACTGAAAGCTGAGTTTCAAGGTCTGCATGAAGAAAACTAAGAGTTTCTGGAGAAACCTACAGAGGTTGCTTGAGGGTCTAGGAGTGTTCTCAAACTTCAGTGCTCACATGCATATCAATGATGTAGACACAGAGTGTATCTCCGGGCTTCAGCTCCAAAATTCATCATCAGTTGGTCTTGAGTTCTGCCCTGGAATCTGAAGCTGACTTTATTTGTGCCAAGCCTTGAGAACCAGTTTGAACTTCAGTGTGAAGTTTGTAGAAAACTGATAGACCATTCTCTGAAGGTAGAAAAGTGCAGGTGTTGTTGAAATTTTTTAAAATATTTTATTTATTCATTTTTAAGCAGAGAGAGAGAGAGAGAGAGAGAGAGAGAGAGAGAGAGAGAGAGAGAGAGAGAGAGAGAGAGCACGCTCACCAGGGCCACCACCTTGTGGGTCTGACATATGTGTGTACTGAGGAATTGAACCCAGGGCCTTAGGCACTGGAGGCAAGTGCCTCAACTCCTAAGCCATCTCTCCAGCCATGTTGTTGGAATTTGAGCCCTAGTTTTAAATTTTTCCATAGAATGAAGAGTGGAAAAATATAATAACACAATATAGTGAAAACAGATTTGCCAAGGATGAATTCTGCATGATTACCACTTAGTAGTCCCTGTGTACCCAGAGCAACAAATGGAAACTGTCTGAGGCTATTCATTTGGATGGAGTAAAGAAATATTCTAGATTTAGGCTGTCTGACATGGTATCCACTAGACACATATGGCTAATGAGCCCTTAAAATACACTAATTGGAACTGAGACTTAATGAAATTGTAAGCGCATATTAGATTCCAAGAGCTAAGTACTGTGTGTGTGTGTGTGTGTGTGTGTGTGTGTGTGTGTGTGTGTGTGTGTGTCGTTCACTCATGATTTTATATTGACTATATTGAATGACAATTTGGAATATTGCTTTAAATTTCAATATAGTAAAGTTAATTTCTCCCATTTCATTTTCTTTTCTTCCCTAAACATGTGTACCTGAAGATTTAAAATCCCTTAGTTACATGTATTATATTTCTATTGGATGGCTCTGCTCTTGGTCAATAATCTGGAGTCTGGGTCTTAATTTATAAGTCTCTTGATCTTGGAGTGTTCTCTCAACATAATACTGGTGTGCCAAGCCCTTTCTTCATTGCTATCATAGCAAGGTGACTTCATTGGAACTGGCCCTCAAGACACATAAAGAGGAGGTGGGTCTGTCCTAGCTCATTCATCAGCTCAGAAAGCCTGCCAAACATAACCATTCCTACACTATACAGAAGGACAAAGGGTAGGCTTTAATGAATAACTGGACAGATAATAAAATCCCAACAGTATCCAGAGTTCATGATCATTTCTGTGCTGTATCGTTGCTTCAGTATCCTGATCTCCTGTTCTGCCCTAGTCCCAGCACAGAGGGTAGAATGTCTGGGAGTGGGAGGTGGGGAGCAGCCAACGAGTGAAGGCAGTGGAGCAAGTCTGAGCCACCTCATCTTTTCCTGAAGAAGACCTTGTTTCTAACCAGCCCAAACCTCACCACAGAGCCTTCAACATAGAATTTTAAAACCATTTCAACCCAAGTCATTATATAATTCTGCAGGTTCTTTTACCCCTGGCCTAGATACCAGGAAAGATATAATTAAAACATTAGCAAGCTTCTTTTTTAGATGGCAGAGCAAGCAGAGATAAATTGGTAGGTTGAGAGCATGACAAATTTTACACCTAAAGAAAAGTGTAAGAAAAGAAGGTTCTCACCTTGTTAACTAAGCCAGAACTGAAAATAAAGAATCAGACATGCTCTGACTTCTTGGCTGCTTTGGGTACTATGGTACCCTAAATCCTAAAAATGCTAACTCACCAGCCTCTGTCTTTTCAGTGTGCTCATGGATCCCATCTATTTGTGACTTTTGGTCTGAAGTTTCCACGATGACGTTGACAAGTTCTCTGCTTGAATCTCATGATGCTGGGATCATCGGCATCTAACTTTCTAGCTAGTGGTCTTGGCAACTTTTTATTTATAGTCAAGACAAAAGGACAGCTTCATAGCATTTCGTATATTCCTAGCCTCAGGTGCACCTCAGTCACCCAACCAAAGGAGCTGGACCAAGATAGAAATTAGTATCAGATTATAAAGAGGAACATTGTACTTCTTTTCTTCAAATCATGCCTTTCAGTCCAGAGTCCAGGAGGGCCCAAAGTGTCTTTCTCCACCTCACTGTTGTCTTCAACTGAATGTGACAATTTGGATTAGACAGAAGTAATGAGAAAAATTTTAGGCCTGCTTCCTAGTCACATAATCTACTGCAGCAACAAGTCATTCTTCAGATATACAAGTCAGAGGACAAAGACTCTCCCCCTTCCGCCATCTTTCTTTTACTTATTGTGGATTTTATGACAGGAAATGGGAATTTGGATGATAATTACCAGGCATACAGATAAGGTTTCCTCATTAAAGTCTCATAAAACCATGAAAATAAATCATCGCAAGTGGGGAGAGAAACAAAATCTTCTGTTTAGACTTTTCCGTGAACATTTAGGCCAATTATTTTTTTTTCTCTCCCAGCCAGTAATTTTATTTGCAGCTTGCATAGGGTCTGATAATCAGAGAAAAGAATTTAGAGACCTCACAGAACTTTTCTGATTTCAAGTTAATGGCTTGCTATGTCAAGGACATGCTGAGCCTGGCAGAATAAATTATGAAACTGCAGCTGAGGAAACACAGCAGAGGAAGGCATGTAACACATGTCTGCAGATATGATAGAAACATAAATAAATGCTACAACTTTGAGAAAATTGAAGGGGTCCATTTGGCCTGTAGTGGAGATCAAAGCTGTTGAGAGCTACAGGAACACTGATGGTCTCTAATGAAATGCAAGAAGAAATTAAAATGGCTCCTTTTCTCACCCCGTCTCTAAATAGGTTCCTTCTCTTTCTGAGCGTGAATGCCAGGTATGGGGGATCCCTGCTTAACTCCATCTCAATACTCTCCAGGAATTTCCCAACTCAGGCATAGCTCAGGAGCTTTCCTGATTTACTTACCATACTTTTTCTGGTCTTAAATCTTAGTTTTTTAAGCATTATACAAAATGGTGTTACTGCATTGCATATGTGAACCATGGCCTTCACAGTCTTTTCCTGGAAAATCCCTGAGCCTTGGTATGCCAAGGATATTCTCAGTTGAGTGAGTGCCTGAAGTCACTTCATCAGATTGCTTAGCTAGAGCAGGGAAAGAAATACACTCTAAAGTCATTTAATAGTTTTGGGAAACAACAAATTCCAGATGATCCATCAGGAAGCTGTTGAAATGAAAATAACCAAGGCACATTACTGGGAGGGAAGGTGACCTGCTATCAGTTCTTTGAGGCCTGTGGGATTTCCATGAGGAAAGGCTGTCAGTGCTAAAGATTGACAGAAATGTAAAAGTTGGTGGCACTACAGGTGGACTAAGGGCATTAAATAAAACTCCAGTGCTCACTTCCTTCTTTCCTCAGAAAATGAATTATTTCTTAAGCAGCGAGTGCAAAGTTTACGCACTAAAGGAGAGGTTGATTTTCTGTATCTTCTTCGTCTTCAGTGGCATGAAATGTAATGTGAAAGATTTTGTGTGCTCCAAGTATCTCTGTGGCTATAGGTTGTATCACTCAGTCAATAGGAATGGAATGACTAAATCTCATTCATAAAGGTTGGTTGATAATACAGTTGTTAGTAGACCACAACACTGTGCAAGGGGGTTACACTGAGATATGCACAATGTGAGGATAATTGTCAAAATGTTGTCCTCTGCCTTCCATGGAAAACATCCATTTTCTCCTTTCCACCTGTCCAAATGTGGTTATTAGCCAATGACTTTTGTCTTTTTCTTATTTATTGTACCCCTATACTTTCAAAGGAACCCTAAAATAAGGAACCACTCCAAACCCAAACTGCCCAGCCCATCAGTCGTTGCCAGACACATCTCTTCCCACAAGTCTTTTGTCATCCGACTTCCCGTCTTTATGCTTGGGTACCTTGCTGGAAAAGTGAGTGGGTTGAGAGAGAAAAGTTGACCCTCCAGAATCCAAATCTAGGGCTATGCTTCCATTTTGCTTCCTGATGATGCTTTAAGGTGCTCTGGTCTCAGCCTTTCAGTCTCAAAGCCGAATTCTGTAGAATTGTGTAATGCTTCCTACTACCCAGATAACTGTCCATTTCTCTCCTCAACTTATCTAATAAGAGAGTGTATTGTTTTCTTCTTTTCACAAGTCTTTATTAATGGCCAGGACCATGTTCAAGAAAGTTTTCAAGGAGAAGTTCTGGATATTTTGCCAATAGTGAAAGGAATCCCCATGATCTGATCTTCCCATAACTTGAGTCTGTTTCTTGTTATTCTTATTTCTCATTGGAATAAATCAGAAAAAATATTGTTCCTATATCCAAGTGCTAAGAGCCTGAGTCAGTCTCTCATTTACTGGTACTTCTACAGGAGCAGCAGAAAACTATTTCCACAGTATTTGTAGCTATACTTTCAGAGCTTACATTGTCCTTGAGTAACATAGATTATCTTTGTTAAAGGCTGTCAATGGCACTGCAGAGAAATAATCTATGTTCATCACAGGGAGCTTCATTATCCCAATGAAGTGTCCTTGTGTAATGCCAGACCTACTGTGGGAAGTGCTTGTTAGATGAACACATAATGACGATGTGATTTTGCTGTATGCTCTGTCATGGTTTGATCCAGGTGTCCCCCACAAACAAATGAATGTGTTCTGATTGATAGGCTGACCATCTTCATAATATTAGTTCTTCTAATTGATGAGTTTTTCTTTTATTTTCTATCATGAGGAATAATTTTGCAGGGTGTGTGTAGTAGTTTGGGTTGGCAGACATGGTCTTTTAGCTTTTGAAATAACCTGTTCCAAGCTCTTCTTGCTTTAAGAATTTCCATTGACAAGTCAGACATAATTCTGATGGGCTTACCTCCTCATGTAATGTTTTCTCTTACAACTTTTAGTACTCTTTCTTTGTTTTCTGTGTTCAGTATTTTTATTCTTGTGTGATGTGGGGGTGTCTCTTCTCTGGTCCTGTCTATTTGGTGTTGTGTACCTCCTTTCCATGGATCGGTCTATCTTTTTTAAGGTTGAGAAATTTTCTTCAATAATATTGTTGAAGATATTCTCTATGTCCTTGGCCTTTGTTTCTTCCCCTTCTTGGATGCCTTTGATCCAAATATTTGGTCTTTTTAAGGTGTCCCAAATATCCCTCATGTTCTGTTCACACTTTTTTTTTTTTGAACTTGACAGTATTTTTGGAGTCATGATCTAATTCTTCTGTCTTGTCCTTGAGTTCTGAAATCTGTCCTCCATATGGTCTATTCTGTTGGTGAGCCTTTCATGGGGGCTTTGTAAGAGGGTCATTTCATTTCTGTTTTCTGTTGTTTTTCTTTAGCATTTCTATCTCTTGCTTAAATTCTATTTTAATTTTTTGATTTGACCTTTCTATTGTCTCTTGGAGTTCATTCCTGAATTTAGGGATTATCTTTTATTTTCTTCATCCATCCTTTGTGTATGTTTTGTTGCCTTTCTTCCAATTCATCAAGCCATTCTTTGACATGGGTTTCAAAAGTATACATTGGAAAATCAGGCAGCCTCTTCCACAAATGATCCAGGGAAACCTGGATAAAACCAGAAATGCCGAAACTGTTAGAGGAAAGCATAGGCAAAGCACTTCAAATTGTAGGCAAAGGCAACAACTTTCTGAAACAAACTCTACTAATAGCACAGAAAATAATCCCAGAATTGACAAATAGTATTACATGAAATTAAAAGGTTTCTGCTCAGTAAAAAAAAATGATCAGGAAAGTGAAGAGACAGTTTACAGAAAGGGAAAAGCTGTTAGTCAACTAGACATTAGATATGACACTATATCTAGACTATATATAAAGAACTGCAAAAATTAAGCTTCCCCAATCATCCCATCACTAATTGGCTAATGAAATTATTTATTATCCTCAAAAGAAGGGAATAATGAAATAAAATTACTTTAGGTTTGATTTCACACCTATCAGAAGGGGTGTCATCAAGAAAAAAAATTATAGTTAGGAAAGATCAGTGGATAGAGTGCTTCTATTGGAAGCATGGACACCTAACTTTGAACCCCAGTACCCACATTAAATGCCAGACATGTTAGGTAGCACACACCTATAATCCCAATGCTAGGGAGGTGGAGACAGGAGCATCCCTGGGACCTGCTGACCAGTCAGTCTCACCTAATGGGTGAGCTTCAGACCAGGGAGAGATCTTAAGAAAAGATAGATGGCGGAGGGCAGGGGAGGGACAGGGGTCATTGTTGTGGACCACGGGTGGGACCACGTCTGGGGCCTCAGGAGCCCAGCTGGGGGAAGGGTTTGCAGGACGTCCAGCTGTCCACTGCACCCTTGTCTGCACCAGGAGGCTCTGGAATATGTGCATGGCTATGGATGCTGAAGAAACAATGGAAGGTTTCAGGAGCTTCCTGAACATCATAGAATACTCCTGGACAGGTTGAATGGACAATGGGTGCAGGACAGGTTTATCCATATCATCCTGATGGTCAAAGCACACCATGTTAAGGCCATGTTAAGGCTGCTTGTAGTCCTAACTTTTCTCTGATTCTTTCCATATTGTGAAATCAAGCATTAAAATCATTAGAATACAAATTTATATATTCTAATGCATGTTAGAAAATTGAATATAGGAAACAAGGCAGCATGAAGAAAAGGGCATTGTTACCGCAGTTAAATTTTGTGTCTGGCTTGCTTTCTTTAGAATAACATTCTTGCCTACCCAGTGGTCACAGATGTCTTTGCAACAAACAGTGTTGGTGGCAAAATTTTCTAGCATGTTTTAAAAGGAGAAAAAGAAAAAAACACCCACGTGCCCTTTCAAAGCCAACCAGCCTTCTATAAGGCATCTCTGGTTCTGTCAAAGTTTGTGTTGTAAGGAAGAATGCTATTTTTTCTATTTTTCTTCATAATGACTACCAATTCTTTTTTATTTAAGTTACTTTGAAAATTTTCATTTAATGGCAGCTAAAGGGCCATTTTCAGTTGGGAAAATTTATTTACATCTGTGCTAAACTTTATTTTGATAAGAAGTTGCACGAGTATTTTACCACCAAATGAAACACAAAAAAGGAGTATCATTTAAAAATTAATGTATTTGAAATAAGGTACAGAAAAAGCATGTATACGTCAGTCTTTGTTTTGAATGAACTCTTTCCCTTCAGTCCTTAATACAAAGATCTTGTGCTGTAACTTTTAAAGCCATACAAATAAGAATGCTAAAACTGTGGGCTCAAAAGTAGGTGTCTAAATATTTGAGAAATAAAATATAACCACATAAAATTAAAAGAAAAGATGGATGGCATTCCTGAGGATGATACCCAAGGTTGTCCTCTGGCCTCCAGCTTCACATGCAAATGCATACATGCCAAACCACACACAGGTGTGCACACACACATGCACACACACACACATTTTAGAAAAGAAACAAATGACCACATATGCTGGCAAGAATTACAGAATAGTGTGATGGAAGGGGGCTGAATAAGGACAAACTATCACACATACATAAATATACATATATCTACACACATGTGTGAAAATGCCTGACCAGATCCATTACATAAAATATTTTATCCTTATACACACATGTGCAAATAAATTAAATTTAAAAAAAATTTTTTTATTGTCCATAATGAGTTACAATATTTAGTGGACAAACAATGAGTTGTTATCCCCAATTCCCCACTGCCCTCCCCTCCCCACTCCACTGGATAACCTCCTCCATGGGTCGTCTGGATCAGTCCTTGTGACAGGGGACCATGTATAGCCTAGTATTCAGACAGGTTCTCCTGGCCATGACTCTGGATAATCTCCCCCACCACGGCTCTCACAATCTTTCCGCCCCCTCTTCCACATAGTTCCCTGAGTTGTGGTGGATGAGTTTTTAAAGGGAGGGATTGGGAAAATGGCTCTACAGTTAAAAGCACTTACTTGCAAAATCTGACCATCTGGGTTCAATTCCCAAGGCTCTCATGTAAGCTAGACCCAAAAGGCAGCACAAGCAACTGGCATTCATCTGAAGCAGCTAGAGACAAGCATTGCAGTGTGCAAATAAATAAATTTATAAAATAATAATTAAGCCAGGCATGGTGGTGCATGTCTTTAGTCTCAGTACTTGGCAGGCTGAGGTAGGAGATGATCATGAGTTAGAGGCTAGTCTTGGGCTATAGGACAAATTCACAGCAGACTGGACTAGAGTGAGAATCTGACTTAAAAAAAACAATTATAAAAAATGAATTTAGAAGAACTCTGGACTCAGGGATCCTGGGAAGATGGCGGAGTGCTAGCACCTCCAGAGCAGGCAGAGGAGAAGTTCATTGTCCCTCTGACAACTGGGGCTCCAAAAAGAAATCCCCATTACCAGAGAACTACAGAGAAGCTAATCACAATAGAATCTAGCCAATTCAGAAATGTGTATCTCAGTTAACCTATACTGATCTCACTCTCCAAAGGAGATTCTGTTTGTATCTTTCAGAATGCAGTGAGAGAGCTATGACTCTTCCAACCCTACCAACGAGCTACAGGCCAATAGCTGACATCCTGGCAAGAGATGAGCCACCCCAGACCTACTGTGGAGGATCTACATGGAACCCTCACAGAGAGTGGTGGGATAAACAAGAGACCCATAACCACAGCCATAACACAATCTAAAGCATAAGCACAGAGGCACCTAAGACCTGAACAATAAAGCAGTCTTAATACTCACCCACCATGACTTAGGGAACTAAGCGGAAGAGGGGGCAGAAAGATTGTAAGAGCCTTGGTGGAGGAGAATATCCAGAGACATTGATCCCCTCAGTAACAACATACAAAGCTGGGTGGAACTGGGTTGACTCGTAGGCTATCCATAACCCCCTGTTCCATGGACTGATCCAGACTACCCATGGAGGAGGATATCCAGCTGATTGGGGATGGGGAAGAGGGAAATAGGGGATACCAACACATTATTTACTCATACTGTGTATCTAATTATGGATAATAAAGATTAAAAAAGAATTTAGAATATTGATTTTGCATTGTTGTAAAATCATAGTAAGTACCAAATATAATGGCATTTTTATTCAAATAAAAAGTTAGAAGGTTTT
>PVHP010039517.1:0-16317 GCA_004024765.1 Zapus hudsonius | reverse complement strand
CATGGCTGCCTTTGTCACTCCCCCAGGAGTGCAGCAGGAAATTGTACAGGAGGCTTAGCCAGGGCCCGAAACCACCAGAGCTCAGAGTTCATCCAGCTCTGCTGCTCTCTTGGCCTCAGTTTCCCCATCCTGTGGAGCCTCTTCAGCTGTTTCGGGGAAAGCACACACTACAAGTGAGAACCAGGGGCAACTCCTGGTTCAGAGTTCCAATCTTTGGGGACCCTCTAGTCAGAGGGTCATGCAGAGGCCTGCCCATGGTACCCCCCAAGGCGTGGCATTGCTTGGTTGAAATGATGCCCCACAAAGGGTTTCCCTTGGAGGCTCAGGATTTGGGGTTACAGGTTGGGGTGGCTGAGGACCAGGGTACTAGTGGTACCATGGGCTTGGCCCTCAGCCAGGCACCACAGTCCTCACAGGAGCCCTAGAAAGATCCAAAAGGAGATGGACCACGTAGTGCCAGTGCCAGGGGCGGGTGGACCCTTGGCTGCCTATTGAAGCAGGGCCACCCTACCACCTCAGGTACTTCCCCTTTGGCATCGTGTTCCTCATCGCTGGCAAGATCCTAGAGATGGACGACCCCAAGGCGGTGGGGAAGAAGCTGGGCTTCTACGCGGTGACCGTGGTGTGCGGGCTGGTGGTCCACGGCCTCCTTATCCTGCCTCTGCTCTACTTCCTCATCACCAGGAAGAACCCCATCGTCTTCATCCGCGGCGTCCTCCAGGCCTTGCTCATTGCACTGGCCACCTCCTCCAGGTAGCCCTGGGCGAAGAGTGGGAGAGGCTGGGGTGGGCCCAATGGAGCTCTGTCCATCTGTCCAGCCATTATCCATCCACAGAGCCCGGAGAGTGCTAGCGTGGCCCACATCACCCCCTCGGGGTGCCATGGTGCTATGGTAACAAGACCTGTGGGAACTGAAGCTCAAAACCCTGCCTGCCCAGGCCATTCCCGAGGCCCATGGTCCAGAGGTCACCCGATACGCAGAGCTCGGTGTCCTCACCTCAGGGGCACAGAGGGACGTGGAGTGTGGCGCAGCCTCCGTCACCTCTTGGGCCCCACATGTTCTTGTTGGAGCAGGGCCTCACATGTTCTTGTTGGAGCAGGGCCTCAGCTGCCTGGAGCCTTGGCCTCTCTATCGCCAGGGACATCCAGGCCAGATGTCCTGTTTCAACCTGGGCAGTACCACTGGACAGCCGGGGTTTGAATCATGGTTCTGTCCAGCACTGTCACTTCCCCAGGCCTCAGACTGGGGTAACTTGCATCTCTACCGTACAGGGTCACTGTAGAGGCTGGGACAGTCCACTTGGAGAAAGGCCATGTGGCCATTGATCCCATGCCCATCCTCAGGGACCCCACACCACAGCTGAATGCAAAGGACCGCAGGGAGTTAGAACCATGTGAACCAGGCTGTCAGTCAGCGGGGAGGGAGGGAGGGCAGCAGTCATTCACAAGCATCTTGCTCTGTCAGGAAAGGGTGTCCTCCCCAGGGCACATGTCTTAACCCCACGTGGAGGAAGGTGTGGGGATCCGAGCCCATCTTTCTGGTCCAAAGGCTTCACTCTTCTTTCAGCCTCCACTTCTCTTGCCTGGGCCTCAGCCCTGCCCGCAGGCCTCATTCCTGGCAGAGGAACATCCCCCCACACAACAGAAGCACCTCCCATGGGACTCAGTGCGGGGTGCTGTTCCCAACATCCAGTGGATCCTGTGATCACCTGTGATGGGGGGGGAGGGGACAAAGACGTCAAGGGTGTGCTGGTAAGAGGCTGGACTCGGGCAGGGTCCTGGTGCAGCATCCATGGCTGCTCTTGGCCCGGCAGCGCGGCTTGGGGCTCGCCTCCTCCCCAGCTATAGGAAGGATCCAGAAAGCGGACAGCCTAGGGCCTGGTGCACAGTGGGTCCTCTGCCTGTGTTCACTCCTGGCCCAAGCAGACCCACATGTGTGCCACACGCTTCTGCCAGGGTGCCAGTGAGCCAGCTCCCCGCCATGGCTCCTCAGGAGGAGGGTGGTGGGCAGACACTGGCCCCTCTGCTCATAGCTCAGCCACACTGCCCATCACCTTCAAGTGCCTGCTGGAGAACAACCATATCGACCGGCGCATCGCCCGCTTCGTGCTGCCCGTGGGGGCCACCATCAACATGGATGGCACCGCGCTCTACGAGGCCGTGGCTGCCATCTTCATCGCCCAGGTCAACAACTATGATCTAGACTTCGGCCAGATCATCACCATAAGGTGCGTCCTGGAGGCTCTTGGGCCACATGGCAAGTTGGTGCGAGGTGTGAGCCAGGTGTCTGAGGGGCATACTCGGGCGAACACGGGGTAAACAGGAACCAGGGGAGCAGGCCTGAGGACTAGCATGGCTGGTACTGAGGGCAGCCTGCTAAGGTGAGGCAGAGCCCGAGGGTCACCCTGCAAGCTGGTCTGTCCTGGGAGCCCAGGCCCAGGGTAGGGCTAGGGCAGAGGGACAGCTTCAGACACGGGGTTCCCCGGTTTGCCTCCAACTGAGGCCAAGAATGGGGCCCTGGATCCTGGGTTCCTTGTCCACAAAGGTGGACAAGAATGTGCTGCTCTGAGGGCTGGAGAGATGGCTCAGCGGTTAAGGCACTTGCCTCTTGTGCCTAAGTCCCCGGATTCAATTCCCCAGGACCCACATAAGCCAGACCCACAAGGTGGTGGCCCTGGTGCTTTCTCTCTCTCTCTCTCTTTCTCTATGTATCTCTGCTTGAAAATGAATAAATAAAATATTTTAAAAAAAAGAATGTGCTGCTCTGAGAAGTCCCTGATGAGACTCCTAGACCCCTGACTGTCCCGAGGCCCTGGCATTCTGACCACCTCCTGCCCTTTCTCTCTCCGACAGCATTACAGCCACTGCAGCCAGCATTGGGGCAGCTGGCATCCCACAGGCTGGGCTTGTCACCATGGTTATCGTGCTCACCTCTGTGGGCCTGCCCACCGATGACATCAACCTCATCGTGGCTGTGGACTGGGCTCTGTGAGTGTCCTTGGACATGGTCCCACCCAGCCCCACCCCCACTGAGGGCAGCAGGGTCAGGAGCTGAGTCCCTCCCCCAGGCAGAGGACTGGGGGGCTGTGGCACTTATCCACACTGGCCTGGCTCTGCGGTTTGGGGTCCCAAAGGCCAAAAGAGAAAGTAGGAGGGTTAGGATTAGGTTTTAATGTATTTATGTTGGGGGAAGAGTCTCTTGCCTACGTGGGTGGCTGGGGAATCGAACCTGGGTTGGCAAGTTTTACAAGCAAGTGACCCTACAAGTATTTCTAGACAGCAACCACGGAGCCTTCACCCAGCAGGGCCTTCCTAAGGGCGGGGCCCCTGCCTCTGAAGCCAGCTCTCAAGAAGGGGGCTGCCACTCAACTGCCCATCTTGGCTTGCCAGGGACCGCTTCCGCACCATGATTAATGTGCTGGGTGACGCGCTGGCGGCGGGGATCATGGCCCACATCTGCCGGAAGGATTTTGCTGGGGACCTGGGCACCAAGGTGAGAGCAGGGCCCCTTCTGGAGGCCAGCGGGAGACGGGGTTTGGTGGGTGGACAGGGTACCAGCTGGGAAACGTCCATCTCCCATGGTTCTGTGCTTGGGCTCCTCATCTGTGGCAAGTGATGAACTGCTCACTGAGAACCTGCCAGGGTGGGGAACAACATGGAACAGCCCCTCCCTGAGAAACGCACGCCTTCCTTTGTGGGACCACCTAGGGCTTTCTGGTCTGTGGCCATGGGAGCGAGCCACAGCTTAGGCAGGGATGCCAACCCCCTCACTGGACCCTGTGGGCCAGGCCCCTCTTCTACCAGGACACCTCCAGCAGGAAGCAGGACACATTGGGAGCTGTTGCCCAGAGAGACCTGCAACCTGCCAACACCACCCAGCACGCTTATAGGAAAATCCCTCTCAGTAGCTCCCAGGCCCAAGGTTGCTTGGATCTGCCAACCCTGTCTTTCCAGCTCTTACCCGGCTCGTTTCCCTTCCAGAAGCTGTCTCCCTGTGAGACCAGGCCCGTGCCTCTGCAGGAGATCGTGGCCACCCAGCAGAATGGCTGTGTGAAGAGCGTGGCTGAGGCCTCGGAGCTGACGCTGGGCCCCAGCTGCCCTCACCACATCCCAGTGCAGGTGGAGCAGGATGAGGAGCCGGTCACCGCCAGCCTGGACCACTGCGCCATCGAGATCGGCGAGCTAGAGACCAACGTGTGAGCTGCAGCTCTGTCGAACCAGGCCAGACCCTGAGGTCAGGAGCAGGGCAGGACCGAACTCACCACCCCTTGGAGCAGCCGGCAGGGTCCAGCTCCCACCTCGCTCCTGCTCTAACTGGCTCGAATCGGCCACTGATGAGAGCCCATGCAGGAGCCCCAGCCCCTGGGCCACGGGCCCACCTAGCCCAAGCCCCAGCTGACAGTTTCTATGGGCTTGAGCCTTGCAAAGGCACCAGGTAGGACCCACTGTCCCTGCTTTATAGAGGACAATTCTGGGTCCCCGAGAGTTCAAAACGCTTTCCCAAGTCTCCAGTAAGTAACGTCAGGCCAAGACATTAATCTTTGGAGCCCTGGGCCCTTCCAGAGGGCAGGGCCAGCTGTGGACAGAGGCTCTGCCTTCTCCGAGGTCACACAGCTGCCACCGCTTCCAACTTAATGGATGTGATAACATTTCTACCCCTGTGTCCAGGCCAGGCCAGCCCCCGTCTCACCCCAGAGCCCCCTCCAGGGCCAGCCCATCCTAGGACCGAGACCTGCCGCCTTCCACAAGCCTCAGCCAGCCCGATGTGGAGACAGACACCTTCATTAGGGCTGCATAAGGCCAGTGTCCCATGGGCCTCAAGGAGGGACACCCAGCCTGGGTGCTCTGGCCAAGTAGCCAGTGGTTCCCTGGGATCAGAACTCCCAAGAGTCTGTGTAACAAAGTGGAACCAGAGTTCCTCTTCCTGTCTGTGTTTTCAGATTTGCTGATAAAGGTCTTTGGTTTTTTAAGATGTGTTTAGAGACGGTTTGCTGGTGTCTTGTTACTTTTCTCTTTAGAGACTCGGTCTTGCTATGGCGTCCTGGCTGGCCCAGTATTCACTAATGCACCTTGGACTGGCCATGAACTCTTGACAATCTTCCTGCCTGGCCTCCCCGAGTGCTGGGATTAGAGGCATGAGCTACTTCAGCTGGCTGAGACCAGACTCTGGGCAGTACGAGAGTCCAGACCAGCCTGTCCTCATGGCTGTCAGAGCAGTCCCGTATAGACCAGCCTGTGCCAGACCTTCTCACCAGGCCTGTGCAGGGGTCAGAGCATCTGGGCTTCAAGGGCAGGGTCAGTCCCCAGAAAAGGAAGAAATCTCCTCAGCCAGCCACTCTGCCTCAGAGTCTAGTGCCCCCACACGCTAAGCACGCCAGGCGGCCTACTGGGTGTGGGAGGGCGCTGGCCACACAACCTGCTTTAATGCCTTGGGAACAGATCCAGCTCTGGGGACTGGCAAGGTCTCACACTATGACATCCATGAGACTCAGGGAGGGGGACAGGCCTTTCCAAGGTCACTGGAGAGTCAAGAGGACATTGTGAGGAATACAGGAAGGACCTCAGCCCCACTGCAAGGCCACTCTGAGATGTCTGTCCTCTGTTGGAGAGAGCCAGCAGGTGTCCACTACTGGTCACCTCTCTCCACATAAAGGGCTCACTGCCTCTTCCCTGAGACATGCCTCTTAAGGGTCTGAGGAATCCAGTCCTCCTCCCCTTCCACAAGGCAGGAAGTCTTGCTTTTTGGCAGACGTGACAAAAATATCTTCACACAACTGCAGCAGCAGGGAATCCGTCACAGACACCTCCATCCTCTGTGGATGGCTGTGCCCATGGCAGTCAGCTGGGTGTCATCTCCCTGCAACTTCCAATCCCGCTGGAGTGGGTAGAACTCCGGGGATTTCTATTATCTCTTAGCTTCGTCTCAGCTCTCGGGCCTGATCCCTGGCCCCCACTTTTATGGGGACAGAGCCCATTAGTAGTAACCATCAGTACAAACATGACCTCCAAATGATCTCTGAGCAGCCAGCCCTCTGCCTGGAGGCTCAGCTTGTGGGAACAGGCAGGGAGAGTTCAGGGTCATTGGCAGACTGGCCTTACCACTGAGGGGCCACAGGCACCTGGCTTCCCCAACCTTCTGCTGTGAGACCCACTGCCTGGCAACTCCTGTGTGGCCCCCAGACTGGCCCTGGCCTCTTTTCTGCTGGCCCGGCTGGTGCTGCATGTTGGGTCCTGCCCACCCAGAGCAGACAACAGCCCAGCATCTGGCCGGAAGCGCACACAGACATGGCACAGCTGCAAGGGCAGGGATAATGCTTTATATTAGTTTTTCTGTAACAGCTTTGATTGTTTTTTTCCCTTAAAAAGACAAAAAACAAACCCAAAGGTACCCAGAACTTTCCTGAAGACCCAAAGAAAAAAAGTGGCACAGCTGGGCCCTTGCTCCTGGCTTCTCCCAGCTCTGCAACACTGCCCTCCTGCCCAAGGCCCCAGCGGCACCAGGAGCCTGGCATGCTGGGATGGCAAGGAAGGGCTCTCAGCAGGGGGTCCACCCCAGCACCTGGGGGCAGGGGCAAGGCCAGAGGAGATTTAGTCCCCAAGAGAGGACAAGGGACAAAAGCCAGAGAGTGGAAAGCTCCTGGTCACAGAGTCTTCTCCGGAGGACAGAGGACAAGGCATGTGTTGAGCTATTCTGGCCAGAAACAAGAGCTATTGGAGACCGAGGCCACAGAGGAGGCTTATTTGCACGTGACTCGTGCGGGTGTGCACAGGGAAGGGAGCGGCTGCCCATGGGGAGTGTGTGTGACTCAGAGGTCAGGGCTGTGGCGGTAGTGGGTCTGGGCAGAGCCTGCCCATTTGGAGGGGGCTGTGCAGCTGGCTGTGTGTGGGGCCCAGCTGAGTGTGGAGATACCTTGGTGTCTGCCAAGTGTCTGGCTACGGGGCACGTGCAGGAAAAGGTGGGATACAAGACTGCATTCTGCCTGTGGAGTGCGGATACCCAGGGTCAGCACTGGACATGGCAGAAGGGGACCCGCAGGGCACAGGCCTGGGCTGCAGAAAGGAGTCCAGTAGTCCACGGTCCTTTGGTACCAGCCTGGGGAAGTGATTAGCACGGAGGGGCTCCAGGAAGCCAGGCTGCTGGGAGTGGTGATGGGGAGGAGCCCTCAGGCGTCAGAGCCACAGAGAGCTGACCATGCGAAGTGGAGGAGAGCCTTGGGTCTGGCAGGCCCTCACCCCCAGGGTCCCATTCAGTTGACCTGACCATGGCTACCATCTCCTGAGGAGGACAGCGGCTACCCCAGGCCTCCCTCCACAGCCCATCTTATGAGGGCCAGAGAGCCCTCAGGGAACAGCAGTCATCCTCAGCGCTGCGGGGACAATGCCTCAGTGGAAGTGCTCCATCTCTTCACCTGGCCCTCCACGTTCACCCTCTTGCGCTCTCAGTCATCAATGGACGCCCCCCTCCATCACTCACCCACAGGGATGACAATCACCCATCAACACCCCCTGCACCCCAGGCCCTACTACATGGAGAAGACGGAAGGTTAAAGGACATGATTTCATATCCAGCCATCAAACCACCAGGACGCCCTGGCCCTCCCGCCACACCGGGAAAGGCGCTGGCTCCCACAAGGGCACAGCCTGTCTTATGCCCACTCTTCTCCTCAGAGCAGCCTGCCGCAACATCCGTGCCAGCCTTACTCGGAAAGGAGGTGCCTGTGGAGTGAACCCTTCCTGAGCTTCACCCTGCCCCCCACTTCTGTCCCTTAGACACCCCCAGGGTATATGCACACCTGGCCTTTCCTCTTACCTCACCCTCGGACACTAACTCTGAAGTCGAAGAGGACTCGGCCCTTGGCAGTGCCCCACTTCTGGAGAGGTCTAGTCATGTGTGCACATGTGTCCACCTGTAAGGGTCTATGTGCATGGACACCCATAAGTATGCCTCTGTGTGTATCCACATGCAGGCACGTGTGTGCATGCAAGTATGTACCTGGACTGTGCTCGTCATTATGCTCTGCAGTGATGTGTGTGTGTGTGTGGGGGGGGGTGATTCTTGTGTTACATACCTGTAACAAGACCCTCCCTCACTGCCTTAGGCAAACTCTCCCAGCACCCCCCAGCTCTGGTGCCTCAAGCGGAGCACCCCCACATCCCCAGGCCCAGCCCGGTCCTCCTTTCTGAGCCACAGATTCTTATGTCCACCCCACCCCTGTCTCCTGTCTCAGCACAGGTCTCCATGGGTTGGAATTCCCTGGCATGTGCTGCCTCCACAGGCTTGCTGTCACCCCACCCTCAGCACCTCCCCCAGGCCTGGTATATTCCATGTGCAAAATCTGTGACGGGACAGAGCAGAGGACAGATGAAGAATGGACAGAGACCCTAGCCTGGGGTCACAGACAGGAAAGCATTGTGAGAAGAGGTGGGCGCCACCCGCCTAGGTCAGATCTGTGTCACTTTGTCACTATCTCGTTTCTTCTTCTTCCTCCTCCTCCTCTTCCTCTTCTTCCTCTTCCTCCTCTAAGTGGCCGCGGTCCTTGGAAATGTCACCAAACTCAAAGTTGCCTTCAATGTCCAAGACCTGCAGGTGCCTCAGTCTCCGGAAGGCGCTTTCCACCACGGAGCCCACGGCCAGCTTGTTAAACCTGGTGACCGTCCATGAGGGTCAGTGTCTCGGCTCTGCTGCAGAGGCCTGAGCACTGCTCACACCACCCAGCAGCTGCCCCGGCCTCAGCCCTCCCCTGCCCCGTCTCCTCTCTGATATGGCAGTCGGGCCAGCCCGGGTGGAGGACAGGCTGGGGAGAAGTCACATTCCATGAACACTCGGTCCCCTGAATCATCCCAAACCCCATCCCCAGAGCTCGGTGGGAACCTGGTTGTCTCTGTCCTGGGACCGAGGTCTGGGCCGCCACATGCGCTCTCTGGGACGTCATGCTCCCAGCTGTGAACTGGGAAGATACTCTCTTGGTCCCTTCCTGCCACATTCATGTATAGCAGGCCTGGCTGGGGCTGCGCCTGCCTTGAGGGGCTGACAGGAAACAGGCTCATAGGGTCCCGTGGTATACCCATGGGACCAGCCTGCATTAAAGCCAGCCTGCACACATGCATCTGCCTACTAGCTGTTCCCATGTGGCTCAACCAACCCCGGAGCTGGGAGCTGGGTGGCCACCGAGGGATGTCTTACCTGAGAAAGATCCCTTTGAGGTTGGGGGTGGAGTCGAAGGCATTGGCAGGAACCGTGCTAATCTTATTGTTCTGCAGGTACAGGTACTCCAGCGACTCCGGGAGCCCCTGGGGGATCTCTGTGAGCTGATTGCCCGCAATGTCCAGCAGCTGCAGAGGTGACCAGGGAGTCAGGGACACTTAACAGCCTACCCAAATCTATCAATAATCCTGGTGAGGAGGCATGTCTCTGACTATCCCTCCCCACGTTTCCAGACAGGAAAACTATTCAGATGTTAAGTGATCTGTCCACACAGCTTGTAAGAGACTAGAAGCTGCAGTGCCTGACTCTAAGCCCTGTTCTAATTGATGGAGACCCTCCCCTCCCTGTCTGCCTTTGCACAGGGAGTCATAGCCAAAAGGTTTGGGCCCTTCCTCCTTAACACACCTGTCACTGCCATCGGACTAAAGGCCAAAACTAAATCACGTCCACTGGCCCACACTTGTAGCTACTCGGGAGGCTGAGATAGTAGAGTTCACATTTCAAGGCCTGACTGAGCTACAGTTAGTTCAACATCTGTCTGAGCAACTTGTGCGACTCTTTAAAAAGTAAAATCAGGCCTTAATCCCAGTACTCAGGATGCAGAGGTAGGAGGATTGCCGAGAGTTCAAGGCCACCCTGAGACTACAGAATGAATTCCTGGTCAGCCTGGGCTAGAGCGAGACCCTACCTTGGGAAAAAAAAAGTAAAAACGGGACTCAGGACATAGCTCACTCACTGGTAGAGTACTTGCCTACCACTAAAAAAGAAACAACAACAACAACAAAAAAACAAATACTAAGCCTGGAAGGGTGGATCCTCCGGCCTTTGAATCTGCTTCTTTGGCTCTGGATGGAGGACGGGAAGTGTTCCCTTATGACCAGAGGCCGGAAGCAAGGGCGAGAGACTTGCAGCTCTCCAGACACAGGCCCCAGGCTGGTCATCACACGCCTGGGCTGCAGCTGGGGAAGTGGGCGGGTTTCCCAGGGGGCAGAGCACACATGAGCTCTGTGGCCACCCTGGATGGCCCTCAGGTGGTCAGTGATCTGCCTCGAAGCCCACACCCCTGCAGCCTTATTGTAGGACTCTGTCACTCCAAGCTCCTCGCTCATCCCTAGAGGCTGACTGAGGCTCAGGGTCAGTAACCCAAAGGCCTTGAACCTAGACAGCCAGTGAGGTGCCATCAGGACTCCATGGGAGCACAAGCTTTCAACCCTGTGACCTCCCTCACCCACGGGACTCTCTGCTTCTCATTGTGTCCCCACAGTTCTCGGTGCCCCCCACCCCCCACCCCCATCCTCCTGCATGCCAAACATCCTTGGTGCTCATGGGTACAGGGGACATGGACTCCATGACACACCACCGTCGCCCCCAGGAAACCAAATGGAGTGTGATGATGGATCCCAAACCTGACAAAAAGCTGTGGGCTTGGCTGTGATGAGAGAGGGAAAGGGCGTGATCCAGCCTTGGGCCAAGGGATGTTTTGAGGGGCGACAAGCCCAGGGGGTTCTGGGAAGATCTGCTGTGTGAAGAAGAACACCTCCCAACACATCCTCCCAGCAGTCCATGCTGAGGCTGACACCTCCAGCCTAGGGAAGTATCTGGCCCACCTATCATTGGAAGAGGCCTAGGGGTCTCCAAGACAGCTGGGTCCTGGCATCTGGCACTCAGCATGGTGGTCTTGCTGAGAAGGGACCCCTACCTCCCTGCAGGACTAGCTGCCTCACCCTGCTCAACTCGGGGCACCTCTCCTGGCAGTGTGTGCGGACATCTACCTCAGCCCTGAGGGTAACTCTGGCCACTATTGCCTGCAGCGAGAGCAGCAGACTATTCTCCCCAGAGGGTGGGCTACAGACAAGCCAGGGAGTTCTGCAGCCTGGTGGGTGAGGCTTCAAAAGAAAAACACAGGGCTGGAGAGATGACTCAGTGGTTAAGGCACTTGCCTGCAAAGCCTAACGACCAGAGTTCAATTCCCCAGTAACCATGCAGATGCACAGAGTGGCACATGCATCTGGAGTTTGTTTGTAGCAGCTGGAGGCCCTGGCATGCCCATTCTCTCCCTCTCTTTCTCTCTCTCTCCGATCTCTCTCTGATTGAAATTAAATAAAATATGAAAGGAAAAAACTAGAAAAGCACAGAGGAAGACCTGGAGGAGGTGAGATGTGAGCAGGCCCTGGGGACACCTGAGTTCACGAGGACAGTCATACAGACACCCTGACCCTATTGGGTCAGATCTTAGAGTGGCTCTGGAAGCAGGGAGGCCAAGACAGATGCCCTTCCCCAACATCCTGCTCACTGAATGCAAAGTTCTCCCTGTTCCCCAAAGGGGTCCAATTCATGTGCCCAGACATCCCTGCCCGACCACAGTAGCCATGCCCACCGGCCAGTCTGACCCTCTGCAGAGGGGTAAAGTTGGCATGGGCATCATCCCTCCCCCAATTCCAGCCTCCTGCAAGACCTATCTCTGCACTGACTCTCCCCAGTCCTGAACCCAGGACCCCAATCTGCAGCCATGACTCCTCCGACCTCCACAACCCTGAGCCTGGCTGGGTCTGCCTGTGGTGAGCTGACCCGACCACTCCAGACACGCTCCTGTAGCCGACCCTCAGTGAGCTCAGCACGGCAATCCCTCTCAGCCCAGTCCTCACCCAGCCCCAGAAGATGAGTGGGCTGGGGCAGCCATATCAGTACCCCCCCATGGCCCAGTCCCCGAGTACCTGCAGACCAGCGAGGTCCACCCAGGCCCGGGGGCCCAGGGCCCGGCTGCGCAGCCGGTTGCCAGTGAGGTAGAGCTCCCGCAGCTGGGCCATGCCAGCCAGCGACCCGCGCGCCAGGGCTGCCAGCTCATTGCGCTTGACTTTGAGCACGTGCACGTTCCTCGGCAGGCCGGCCGGCAGCGTTTGCAGGCGGTTGCCCGACAGGTCCAGGGAGCGCAGCAGCCGCAGCTTGCGGAAGGCATCTCGGTGCACCTGGGCGCTGGTGATGCGGTTGTAGCTGAGGTTGAGCTCCTCCAGGAAGTAGGTGCTGGCGAAGTCCTCGCGCCCGATGCCCGCAATCTGGTTGTGCAGGATGACCAGGGTGCGCACGCGCCGGGGCAGGCCGCTGGGCACTCGCTCCAGGGCGTTGTTGTACAGGTGCACCGTGTGCAGCCGCTTGAGGCCCTGGAAGGCCAGCGGGTGGATGCCCTCGGCCCGCAGCTGGTTGCTGTGCAGCAGCAGGTACTCCAGGCTGCGGATGGGGGTCAGCACGTCAGCATCCACGCTCCGGATGGCGTTCTTCTCCAGGTGCAGCAGGACCAGGCTGCGGGGAAGGCCAGCTGGGACCTTTGACAGGTTGTTGCTGGACAGGTCCAGGTACTCCAGGCTGGAGAGCTTCCTAGGAAGGGAGGGCATCGGGACACAGGCAGGAGCCCTCATGGGCTTGTTCCCATCATTGTTCCCAAGGGAAGTACCAGAAAAACCGCCCCGTAATTCGCCCAGCTCTGCCCCTCCCTGTCTGGGGGCTTCAGTCCACTGGAGGAATCCGCCTGGGCTGACACAATGAGAAATGTAGTGGAGGAAGGATCTAACATGGCGTTGACACATGGAAGTTGACACATGGAAGAAGACATCACTGCTGAGCCAGCGTTATCCTTCCGGGAATACAGAAGGGCCTTCCTCCCATCCCAAAACGAAAATATATTTGCCATTAGGAAGAATGCTCAAGTTTGTATTTTGTACCAAGCAGTCTCCTCCAACACCCGCCTGACTCCTTGCCACTCTGGCAGCCCTTACCTATACACATCGAAAGTCAACAGGGGGCTGGAGAGAGGTTAAGGCACTTGCCTGCAAAGCCTAACAATCTGAGTTCAATTCCCCAGTACCCACATAAAGCCAGATGCACAAAGTGGCACATGCATCTGGAGTCCATTTGCAGCAGCTGGAGGCTCTGAGGTGCCCATTCTGTCTCTCTTTGCTTGCAAATAAATAAATTATATATATATATACATATATATATGTATATATATATATGTATATATAGTTTGTTTGTTTTCTGAGGTAGGGTCTCGCTCTAGCCCAGGCTGACCTGAAATTCACTATGTAGTCTCAGAGTGGCCTCGAACTCATGGTGATCCTCCTACCTCTGCCTCCCGAGTGCTGGGATCAAAGGCGTGTGCCACCAAGCCCAGCTTAATAATATATTTTTTTAAAAGTCAACATGCATAAGCCTCAAGGATCCTTCTCTAGAGAGTGGCCCAGGGAAGTAGGTAAGAGATGCAAGGGCAGGCCAGGGGAGGGGCTTGCCAGTGCCCTGGTGATTGCTGGGTGATGCCAAGGAAGCAGTGTGATGGGGACCCACCAGAAGGTCTCGTTGTCCAAGCCCTCGTCGGTCAGGTAGTTATTCTGCAGGTAGAGCTCACGCAGGTGGCTCAGCTCGCTGAAGGCCCCCGGGGGGATCTTCTCTAGCTTGTTGTTCTGGGGGGAAGGTTGAGAGGAGGAGTGAGGGATGGAGAGACCTAGAGCCTGTGGCTGTTCTCACAGTCCCACACATGACCTACACTGAAGGTCAGTGCCCAGGCTTCTGCCTGCTCCCCCTGCAGCTCCCTGCTCTTGAGCCCTGGTCACGGGGTCTGTCCTTCCCCCTCCTTGCCCTCTCTGCCCCTCACCTTGAGGTGCAGCTTGTACAGAGCAGGCGGCAGGTGCTTGGGCACATGGCGCAGGAAGTTGCTGGACAGGATGAGGATCTCCACGTTGCTGGAGCCATTGAACATGTTGTCTGGCAGGCCAGCGTCTGCCAGCTTGTTGTTGTGCAGGTATACAGACCTGGGGGTTGAGGCATGGTCCTCACCCTGCCTGGGCTCTCTGGCCCCTGGGCCAGCTTCCCTGTGATGCTTCAAACCCTTGCTCAGGCTGGGTCTGGGGCCCAGGTCACTCTCCTCCCATCTTGACCCAATGGTGACCCAAAGTCTTCTTCTACAGCGCCCAGGGACCCAAGTGTGAGCACCCCACCACAAGCTCACTGCTTAAGTGATGGCAGAAACAGGACTGCCTGCCTCTAGCCCAGTGCCTGATGCAGGGGATGTGGCTGCTTGCTTCTCCCCAGGTCACCTCAGGGATGGGCAGCCCTGCCTGCTGGGAAGGCGCTTCTCTACCCAGGCCATTCCCACACCCCGCGCGCTCAGTCCTAGCCTTTGAGAACAAATCCTCCTCCATACTTCAGGTGTTAGTCTCTCAGTCCTGGGTGTCTTTCCACCAGAGTTCTGAGCAGGGCCTGTGGCCCACTACACAGAAAGCGCCTCCTGAGGCCTGCCTGTATCTTTTGCAAGAAATGTTCCAATTCCGCCCTGCCCCCACCCCTCCATACTCACTCCCAATATTATCCCTCTATCCCCTGACCTCAAATTTGGCTTCTGACCAAAGGTGAGCCCATAGATCTTGGTGAGGTAATTAGCAGCAAAGTCCACACTGATCAGGGCGTTCGGCAAGAATCGGGGTGCCAACGTCAGCTGGAAAGAGAAGAGGAGGGCAGAGAGAGACTCTGGGCCCTGCCACTGGCTGTTTATCTGGGCCCGTCGCTTGTCTCTTGCCTTCAACCAGGGCAATTTACTAAAGAAGAATAAACCAACCCTTAGCTGAGAGTCAAGGCGCTGTGTTCCTAACCTCCTGTCTTTCTGGGCTATTCTTGGGGAAGGGAAGGTAGAAGCAGCTACAACTGTAAACATTGCTCAGGTTGGGGGGGGATGAGAGGAAGGTGGAGGGCATACAGATGGGGAGTGCTGAGGACCTGATTAGGGGGAGCTGGGCACTGGTGAGAAGCTTGGGGTTCCAGAGGTTCCGCATGTGGGTGGTGAAAGGCGGACAGTTGTCAAGACTACAGCACCAGGCCCAGGGGTGCCAAGGCAGAGGGTGGACCTTTGAATCTTAACCCAAGGAGTGGAAAGGACAGAAACTGTCACCAAAGGTGGCAGGTGGCAGTCAGAGCTGGGAGGGGGAGGTGCAGAGAGAGAAGGGCCTGAGATGGGGTCCTGGGCACACCAGATACTTCTAGTGTGGCGCCTTTGTTCTTCATTCACACCATTGCCTGCCTGCCTGCCTGCCTCCCTCCCTCCCTCCCTCCCTCCCTCCCTCCCAGGCAAGGTCTCTATGCTGCCCAGGCTGGTCTCGGATTCCTGGACAACCATCTCAGCCTCCTGAATGCTGGGACCACAGGAGCATGCTACTTCAACTGATGCATCCTCCTTGGGCCCCAGGCTGGAATCTGCCTTTATTGCCTTGCTCAAATGCCTTCTCCTCCGAGAAGTCCTCCAGGTACCCTCACAAGAGAGTACACTCTCTCTACATGTAAGTGCCTCCACCTCTTTATTATGTGACACACACCAATCTCTGGTTGCTGGGCGCTGGTCTGTGTCACCTTCCCACCTCCCAGGGTCATATATAAGCAGCAACAGGAACACAGGGCCCAGACCTAAAGAGGCCCCGAGGCATGATCACAGAGTTCAGGGAGTGCCAGTAAGTCAGGGCTGGACCCCCCACCCTCCACAGCCCTCACCTTGTTGTTGGCCAGGTACAGGTAATTGAGGTTGGTCAGATGCTCAAAAGCCTCCTCCGGGAGCCCTTCAAAGGACAGTCAGAGCCCTGAATGAAGGAGGTGCTACCAGGGAGCAGGCAAGCCACCCTGCTTGCTGAGACAGGGAGTCAGGGGCTGCTCCCTCCCTCCCCAGCCACTAGCCCTGTCCTTCCCACATGGCCCAAGCAGCTGAGTGTCTGCTGAGGGACCGAGTGACCCAGCCTGACCCTTTGAGTCAGGGAGAAGCTCTCCACTGGGGAGTGGCCACAGGGGTCAGGGCCCTTCTAAGCTTCCTTAGACTCAACTGTGTACAGGGCAGGCCTCAGCAGGCAGGACTCGGGGCCTGCCCACCACCTGCCTCCCCCTTCCCCTCTGACGGATGTGGCCATGTCAGGAGCCCAGCCAGGCTGGCCCCTGTCCAGCCCTGAGCCGGCCTGACACTCAGTTCCGGATCCAGGACCCCCAGATGCTGGGACTGGCCCAAGTCTAATGAAAGGGAACAGTTACATAAACTGTGGAGCATCCCTCCATGGAATACCCCGCTGCCGGATGCAAAGTGACGGCCAGTC
>PVHP010039516.1:0-16350 GCA_004024765.1 Zapus hudsonius | reverse complement strand
AATTTGGGCTCTGGCACATCCTTGCTTGACTTTATGTAACCTACTTAGGATATCTGAGACTTATTTTTCCAATTTGCCAAATACAATCCAAGTAGCATGGATCTCTTAGGGTGCTAGAAAGAGCTACTGAGAGTGTGTTCATAATGTGTTTAGTAGAAGATTCTCTGGACACAGAGTAAAGATTTCGTATTGATACAGGTTGCTGATAATTAATATTTGTAAGCAACACGGGGAGAGAGAGAGAGAGTTTTGGAATCCTCCCTTCCCCCTCCTCCTACTCCGAGTTCTTGTCCTCTAATGCCAAAGAATTGTACACAGGGACAGAATTAAATTTTAATTACACATTTATTCTAATTTAGTAGATTAGGAAAAGGGGAGTTGGATGGGGAAATTTCCCTGTTATTATGTGGGAAGTCAGAGTATTCCTGCCACCAGTGTGGGGAAAACACGTGTCAGAGAGTTCACAGAGCTTATATTATTTAGTTAAATAAACAGCCCAAGAAAAGATAACATAAAGCTCTCTTTATGAGAAAGAGAGGTTCATGAGAGAAAAGGTCTGGAGCCTGCTCCCCTACCCCAGCCAACAGCTGGAGTAGGGGTATAGGCCTTACTTCACTGAGGCCTGGGTCAGCAGTTATTCTACTCCATTGCCATGTGGGGGAAGAGGGTCCTACTTCTTCTAGGGAAGAGAATTTAAGTTCTTCCCAGGTGAGCCGGAGAGAGACAGCTGATTGGCTTATATTTGACCAATCAGTTTTAGCACCTAGGTTGTAGCTCTAACTAAACACCTCCCATTCAAGGGGAGGGGCTGGAAGGGGAGGGGTGGTCCCTACAGACATCTCACTGTCACAATCCCCCCTCTGAAGAAATAACCCTAACTGCTGTTAGGGTACTGGGGTGTGAATTTTAGAAAAAAAAAGCATTAGAAAGCACATACATGTTTAAAATAAATAAAGGGCACCAGAAGAAGTACATATATGTTTAAGAAACAAGAGTTAATATCATTTTTGAACCTATTAAGAAGCAAGGCAAACTCAATAGTGGCATATGGCAAGCTCTGACTGGGGACGGTCAAAAGAGGAGCTTGGCAACCTTGTGTGGGGTCTCACTCCTAAACTCTCACATATTCCCCCCTCTTGAGGACACCCCAACTGCTGTTGGGAATGGGGACGAAGAAGTCTCTCTCGTCTATTTCCTGCTGAATAGGACACGAAGTTATTGCAGCTGGGGGTATCCCTCAGAGAGGGGAGGGTCCCTAGCTAAGGCCCAAGAGAGAGAGAGATCCCTTAGTCATATATTACATTGCCAAGATTTTGTCCTGTCTCACATTGTGAGGCAGGAGGTGGGGTAGCTTCCCCAGAAGTGGGGAGTGTTTCGCATAGGGTGTCCAGTGGAGTTCAGTGGTTGGATTGTTGTCCACCGTGGAAACTCGAGATCCATCCCCAGGATGGCAGCATCTGATATGGTCTAAGACGGTTCCTGTATGGCTTGTAAAGCATATGACATATATTAACAGAGTTATTAAGAAGAGAAATATATACATACTATTTAATATTAATAACAGCACAAGCACAAGCATCGCCTAGGGTAGGGTTGAGAGCATTTAGAGCCCTGTGATTTTCTCATTATTAGAATTTAGAATTTAGCAGATTTTCTTAGTAGTATCTTCTCCAATGGAAGGAATAAACATGCCAGACAATAGTCTGTATCTAAATTTGTAAATAAGTTGAGCACATTAAGGTGTTTACCTTGTCTTCCCTATATTTAAGCAAGTTTTAAAATATATTTTCCAGTTCTTCCTGGGGCAAGCCAGGGACAGAGATTGGTGTCACAAAACTCCTTTAGCATCAGTGGAAGCTGTCTAGCACATATTTATTTTAGATTCCATTCTGTTAGAAACCATTTGATGGTCGGAGGCTTATGACATTTAGTCATAGGATTAGAATTATTATTATATATCCTTGGTCATAAATTTCTCTCTGAGTGTTTAAGACCTGGTATAAAGCCAAGATTTAACAAGTATGTCCTTTTGGGTGTCACGATGGATCTCCAAGGAGGAATTGGGGTTTGGGAGGAACGCTATGGCTTCCACAGCATTATTGCTGTCAGTGAGGCAGAGTCCAGGTCGTGCTGACCTTGGTTTTCTCCATTGCTGGGAGGCTGGGGGGGGGGGACGATTTGTCCCAAATGGACTCTCCTCACTGTGTTGTACACTGATTTGTTTCTGGGCTTTCATATCCTCCTTGTTCAGAAGGAGAGATAACATCCAGAGATGCAGTGTAAAAACACTCCGGTATGCCCCCTTTTGTCTCCTGTGGCCTTTTTGACCTGGGAACAGAGGCCAAAATATTAGCCCATTTTGTTCTATGGCTCCAATTGGATTTGACTTTTATACAGGTAGTTAACACACTTAGAGAGGAATTTGTATCAACCCTGTAGGATAGATATATCCATATTGACATTTAATTGACTAATAAGGCATATCTAATTAGAGACTGGTATAATCTTTTAGTTTATCTTGCCTAACCTTGAGTTTACTTATTTGCAACAGTTCAGGCCATATCTCATGACTATTAGTATAGACAAAGCATAGTGTTGATAGTATTTTTAGCAATAAGTCCAAATTTAGAGATTTAACCTAGAAGTATTAGGTTAAGAACCATCCAGCAAGACAGCATTTATGTTTGAAAACATACCAATTATCCAGGAGGGCTTAGATACTCAAATTGTCCTCAGATGTCTGAACTTGTATCCTGGAGTAGGGGATCTGTCTTAAAGAGTTAGTTTAAGTACACAAAATAAGACAATTGTTGAAATAATATCTTAGATAGAGACTCTGTGATACTCACAATAAGGCAGAGTCTGGTCCTGTCAATTCAGAACAGCTGAATTTTAATATAATTTTTGGTGAATCTGTTTTCAAGAGAGAAAACCCTTGACAACGAATGTTGTTAGTTTAACTTTATGCACCAATTAGCATGATATATAGTAGAGATTCTTATAAACATAAAACAATTTTTATGTTTTATCCATGACAGGAATTTTATAAAAGCTTAAGTTCCTTCAACCTATTTATCTAATAGGAGGAGAGAAGCCACAATGGCTGAAATTAAACCTTAAAGTTACATAAGTCCCATAATGACTATTTGGTGGTATTAGCATAAACAAATAGAAACCATCTAAACCCACAATGTTTTTTAGATGTGAGAACCTTATTTTAGAAAATTAATACAAGTAACCTTTACCTTACAAACTTAATTTGTCCAATAACTTACAAATTGACAAAGAAATATAGTTAGCTTGGGTGAGTACCATAAGAATTTTTTGTACATTTCTTAACCCATGAACAATTTAGTATTTGTGAGCTGTTGGTGAATAACCTTAACCATGATAGTTAAACCTTAGCATCTAGAATAAGGTCTTGGAAGGGCCTGGCGACATTTTCCTTTGGGACAATTTCCGCAACATGTCCCCCTCTGTATACCAAGGAAGCAATCCTTGGTGATGTCCCCTTTCCTGAAAGGGAGCCTTCCTTAAGCAACCTGTTATAGTGATGCTGGTTATTTATTTATATTTCCCTTGTCTTAGTTTTTAAATTTATTCCCTTTTGGCTTTTAGTTGTAATTACAACAGTTGGACCTCAGAGCAGCTGTTTTGGCTCTTGGTTGGTTCAGCCACCAATTTTTCTACCTGAAGCAGCAATGGAGAAAAAGAAGCAGAAGATTCTTGAATTAGAATCATGCCTGATTCATAATTCTCATCTTCGCGGAAAGGGGGGGTCATCTCTTTTGAAAACTGATTCTGGGACCAGAAATTTGGGGTGTCCTCTGTACAGGAGCCTGGGTCCCAAATTTCAAGTTAGTCCCAAATCTAAGAAGACACATAGTGCACTCTGTGTGTTTTCTCGAAGCAAGGGGGGTCCCCTTCAGGAATTCCATGCTATCCCTAAGAGGCTAGCCCCCAAGCCTGACTTCTCCAGACTTCCCCAGCCTGGGTCTCACATCACGGTATATGAGAGCACCCGAGGCATTGGTTAGGCTTTTAAGTGTAGAGACTGTGCATACTCTTGTCTTAGCTCACCTAATCGCTCGGCTGGGGGAGTGGTGATTTGGGGCCTCGTTTCCATTTCCCCGCTCAGAGGGAGTCTAGTATGCAGGTCCCTGAACTTGCGTGCTTCAGAGTGGCTTTGGAACTATGGCTCTGTTGCTTTTTCAAGGGAAATATATAATCATCTTAAGTCTAGGGATGTGAGGCATGGTTTAATACCATGTGCAGAGATTAAGAATGTTACACCCAGTAAATCTTAATAGTTACTAGCATCTCTTATAAAAGGAAATTGAGTCCATTTCTTTTCTTTGCATCCTTCTCATCACCTTCTTTTATTACTTACTCATTACTTTCTATTATCCTTTTAGGTTCCTTCTGTAATTCTTTCTATATTTCTCTCAGTTACAATTGAGAGAAATCCCTCTTAGTAAATATCTTTACTTAGTACCTTCAAAAATACCATTCTATATATTCCTTTAATAAGTTCCACTAAAATTCCTTCTCATTAGCACCTCATACATATCTAGCATTCACAATTTCCTCTTATCCCCATTATATAGAATCACTGTTGAGACATGAATTAAAAGGGAAGTAACCATAGAAGGGAGAATAAAGTTGATATCAGGTGTTTATAATAACTCAATTATCTGATTTCCTTAAGAACAGCTCGAAACTCTAAGCAAGCCTAATGATGGACCTAGTTTTAAATATCCTTTTTTCTTAACTCATGGGTTGATTACCTTAGTTAGGACTAGAATTAGAAGTCACTGAGCCAAAAACTATAACTGGAGTGATCAAGTCCAGTGGTAGCAGTGGTCATTTTACATGGTCTTATAAGCAAAAGAACAGTTGCACTGCTTATAAAAACTTAGGCTATTTAGTACGTAAAGTTGACCTGTGGTGGTCATTCCTCTAAAGCTTGTCATGACTAGTCCTTTTGCAAAAACCCAAGCACTTACTATATTTGCCAGAATTTAGGTGTAGATCCTTTCCTTTCTAAGGATGCCAAACGAGATAACCATTGAAAAGTGTCTCTAACCAGGTGTTCAAACCTGGTCCTTAATGAACTTGTAAGAAAGACACTTTTTAGGGACGTTTTTCTTTTAGAAGCAAGCAGAAAACAAATAGCATTTACAGAAGACAACGTATCTAACCATTGAGCAATAAATGAGAAAGGAAACCTTATGTCTTTCTCTTTGACTCAGTTTACCTATATAATCATGGACTTTGGCACCATAAGGAAGATATAAATCTCCTTGTGTTTATTTATTTCCTTTACATTCATCATAAACCAGTTGGCCAGACGGGTTTATGAGGAAGTATTGGAAAATATGTCTGTTTCTGGGTCTGTATCCAATGAGCTCTTTTGAATACAGAGTCAGATTGAGCACAATAATATCTTGATTTTTCTATTATTGTTTAGTCCAAGATTGAGAACCAGTACATATAGATGGTTTTTTATAGAATTGGCGTCTAACACATATTTACCTTATATAGAATTTAGAGAAATCATACCAATCTGACTTAACCTTTACTTAATAGTAGAGATATATATTCTGGTATTAAAACAACTAGGCATTTCTTGTATAAAACACCTCTATAAATAGAATTTTAAGAAATTGACAAACCATATAATACTTAAGATATTTCCTGTTAATAATTTCATGTTGCACATTTTGAAACAGTATAGGCAAAACAATGATCTCTGAGACAAGCTACATTTATATTTATCATATTTGAGAATGTTACCTTTGAAAACATATGACAATTCACCCATTGGTAGAATTTTCAAAACTGGTCAGGGTTCACCTGGGAAAACATAAGTCTGTACCATAGTTAAAATCCAAACATGGTAGAATCAGGAAAATGCCTTTGAACAACCCAGAACGAGGAAATTTTATTAGTCAATTAAGCATTTTGTCATCCTCCTGTCTCAGCTCTGTGAAAATACCACATGTGTTACAAGGCTTAATTCACTTTGAACAAATGGTTCCATAGAAAGGCTTAACAATTGATTAGAAATTACATTAATTTCAATTTATCTTTAAGCCTGTGACAGTCAGGTGTGTGTAGGGACCACCCCTCCCCTTCCAGCCCTTCCCCTTGAATGGGAGGTGTTTAGTTAGAGCTACAACCTATGTGCTAAAACTGATTGGTCAGATATGAACCAATCAGCTGTCCCTCTAACTCACCTGGGGAGGACTTAAAACTAGCTTTCCTAGAGGAAGCCGGCCCCTCTTCCCCCACATGGCAATGGAGTAGAAGGACTGCTGACCCAGGCCTCAGTGAGGTAAGGCCTGTACCCCTACCCCAGCTGATGGCTGGGGTAGGGGGACAGGCTCCAGACATTTCTCTCATGAACCTCTCTTTCTCATAAAGGGAGCTTTCTGTTTTCTTTTCTTGGGCTGTTTATTTAACTAAATAATATAAGCTCTGTGAACTCTCTGACACGTGTTTTCCCCACACTGGTAGCAAGAAAACTCTGACTTCCCACATAATAACAGGGAAATTTCCCCATCCAACTCCCCTTTTCCTAATCTATTAAATTAGAATAAGTGTGTAATTAAATTTTTTTTTGTCGGTATCCAACCAAACTTTTATTGGGGTTTTATTGCAATCTACTTTTGGCAATAAGGGGAAAGTGACCATAAGAACTCTTATTGGGTTTTATTCAACAAAGCAGTTTCTCATGCATGCTTAAGTTCAGTGTATAGTCAGCTTGGCTTCCAGTATCAACTTGAGTACCTCATGGCAGATATTTATGCCGGAATGACAACAGTAAGGCATTGCAAGATACTACATCATCTAAGATCAAACCATATTTTACATGTTATAATCTCAGGACAGTAAAGTATACTAATACTCTACAATAAATAAAGATTTAAAAATGTGTTGCTTAGCCCTTGTTGAACAAAATTTCAGTCATTTGCTTATTCTTTTAAGTACTCCAGTTAATAAAGATTTGATTGTACTTCAAGAACTCTGACTTTTCCAAAGATAAAAAAATTAGTTATTATTTTTACATAAAAAATGAAGCTTAAAAACACATTCACACTTGTCCTTAAAAGCATGTTAACATCCTATATAACTTCTCATGCCTGACAACATGGATTATATGGCAGTTATATGCCAGGACAACTCGAAGACAATCCTCCCATCCCCACTTCTTCCACAAAGCCACACTTGGCCTCTTGGTAAAAGTTATATTTTATTGCCATGCTACAAAATATGAAGTTGGCACTGATGGAGAGAAATAGAGAACAAAGGGCAGGAAGGGATAGAGGGGAATGATGCTGTTACATATACAAGATTTTATTTTAATTAACAGTGGTTAAGTTTTGCCAATATTAAAACTGCAAACCAAAATTTTAAATGCTGATATGAAACAGCATTAGAACATAATTTATGCATAGTACAGTATCACTTATATCTTTAGTTAGAGAAAAAATGGAATGTTCATAAAAAGCAATTAACCATAGGGGGTAAAATTCATGTTTCATAAACAATTTGGCAATGGTAGTCCCACTGTTAAGACAATTTTTATAAAAGAAAAATTAAAAATCTAATAAGCTACCTTTAAACAAAGTTGCTATATTTATGCCTTTATGTAGGAAAGAACATAATGCAAATTAGGACATACAATAATCTTACAGTATTATGCAATGTAATGAAAATAAAAACAACACAAAGTTTGTCCTTTATAAAATGTGTATTTTGCATTTAATAATGCAAATGTGGCACGCTGGTGACTACTGTACTATTAATACCAGTCTGTTTCCATAATATCATGTCCAATTACCAGAGAGTTGCAACTATGGTGATGCTATGAAAGACTTTATTTATACCTGGTAAAGCGAGAAAGTGGGGATGGATAATAGGGGTGTCAAGAGCAGGAAGAAGATAGGTTCTGGTCTGGCAGAGTATATTGTGGTAGGTAATAAAACATTTATTTTTTCAAGCCAAAACATATTCTATACATTCTGTAATTTCAAACCAATGCCTTTATTAAAATTTGGCAAGCATCAAGGAAAAGGTAATTAGTACCATATACCTCACACATCAGAAACATGAATGAAATGCCAGTACATCAGTTACTTCTGAATTATGTCTCTGATGGTATATCTATCTCAAGAATATACATATATATGTATGTATATACATATTCATATATATATATATACATATTCATATATATATATATATATATACACACACACACAAATACTACACATTGCACAAAACACTGAGCATTATGGGTTAGAGAATAGCATAGGAGAGACTGGGAAGTACTATCTTGTTAAAACTTTTACCTTGAGGCAAACACATTGTGGCACATTTTTGGGAAATTATGAAAACATAAGGCCCCTGTCCCATTTTTAATAGAACAATATTGAGGTACATTTTTAAAATATGCTGTGCCACAGATTTTTAGTGGGTGAGGTGGGAAGATAGACAAATACCAGGATGACTTTTATAACATTGTACAGGGAGTGGTCAACATTAATATCTATAAAGACAAAGCTTGCTTGGCAAATTTTCTAAAGTCCCACATGTATTCTAGTCTGGATATAATGAGAAGTACAAAGCTTTTTGCTGAGTCTTCAAGAGTAAAGTGCATATCTCATCACTCCACAGCAGCAGTAAGTAAAAGGAACTATTTGCCAATCTTCCTGGAGGGAGGGAAGGCACCGTATTTTCATTTTTTTAAAGGAAGATGAAACTAGGAAATAAAACATTTAAAAAAACACTGGTAATACCCATATGAGTTTCTAACCTTGGTCTGGAAGAAATGTGATCTGTATGGATAAAAGAGAATTCTTTTTGGGGAAAAATAAAACAATGATTATATTTCAAAACCAGAATGTTGGGTCACATGATCTATTGATAATTGATTATCTAAAATTAGGTTTGTCTCAGAAAATTGGAGACATTTGGCCATGATTCTGTGCCAAAAAAGTATCTCATTCTAAAATGTGCCATATAGCAATAGGTACATTTTTCCAGGACAGAGCTTAATGCCCATTGCTAAGCTACTCTAAAGGACAGTGATATTCTAGATGACTTTGTATTAAGCAAGGACAAAGGTGATGTCTAGAAGACATCTAGAAATTAACACTACCTTTATATTGCTTCCTAATATTCACTTAGTAACCTAAAATCAAATTCTTAGCAGACAAATTGGTCCCATTTTCATTCTTTAACCACATACTATCTAAAGAATCAATTGTACTGCCTATATTAGAGTTGTCTAAAAAGTATAAAAACTACTCAGAATCTGGAAGAAAAGTCAAAGGATGAGAGAAAAAATACAACCTCCAAAACAAATAAACAGATCAGCCCTTTCATTTGGAGATTCATGTTCTGCCTTGACTGCTGGTTACAGAGGAAACCAAGTGCATTGATTCCATCTTACTTATTCCACATTACAAATACAATTACAGAAATTTGGCACAATTAGCAATCTACTTAGAAGAAAGGAAAACAAAACTGCACACCTATACCAGTACTCTTTTTAAAAGAACAATAAACATTTCAGCAGCAAGTTCAAAGAGAAAAAGAAGAAAAAAACAAAATTCTGCTATGCTGATAAACCAATGGCATGAAAATGACAGACACTTGTAATAACTGTATTTTATAATGGTCCCACTCTTGTTCTGCTAATTCATTTATTGATCCACAATTAGGTTATTTACAGAATAGACTGAATGCCATATAATTGAGGTTTTTTCATGTTTAACTAACCTTAGTCACATCTGGTAGATCTAGATCATGATTTCAAATTTCCTCATGAAAAAAGTAAAATATGTCACAAGGTTACCTAACCTTTCCTTTCCATCTTCCCATGAATTGGATAATGTTTGAAATTTAGAAGCATTCTTGATTTTCCAAGTTTGACATCTGGATTTCTCATATAAACTTCAGTTCATTTTAGATCCTAAATTATGACACAAACTCATTACTATAAAACTTCTCCTGTACCTGCTTTGCTGGCAACAACATAAACATTCACTGAAATCAGGGGAAAGTAAGAAACCCAGCTCCAAGTTAAAGGACAGCAGAGCCGAGGAACACAAGAGTGGGCAGAGTACCACTGAAGCATGTAGCTGAGGAAATCTCTGCTAAAGTGCTGGAAACGTGCCCACAGAAGACAGTACCTTAAGAACTTTGCATGTTAAAATATCTTCCTTTTTTTCAGCTGCTAAAGAGATCACCTATGGACACAAATGATATTTTAAATTGAGAGAATATTTTTTATCAACTTGAAAAGTAAACAGCATATAAATAAATACTGGACAAGGAAAACCCTGTTATAGATATAACAGTAAATTCCAAATGAACCTTCAAGACCGTAACTTGACAAAAAATGCAAACTAAGTAACAATGAACACATAATCCAATCTCAAAACTATATACAAACTCAAACTTTTTAAATTGGAAAAGACATTAAGCAACAAAATAAGACAACCCAAACACCAAAGGGAAGGGGGACTAACAAGAGAAATGGGAACTTAATGGCACAAATGCCTCCAGAACACAATGTACTGTCAATAATCTGTAGGAAATAACCTCCAAGAGATCATGGTTTAGATCTTCAAATGTTTCTGCATAAAGTGACCTGAGACTGATTCCTAAGCCTATTTTAATTCTGAGTAATGTATCTGGACATGCCCATAAATGACACCATGAGATGAGTAAACAGCAACTGTCTCCTTCCTGCCTTTCAACAAACCCAGAGCAACCTACATGTACCATACAGGACTCTTTCTAGTAACACTGAAGGAGGTGTGGCTCTTTTCTTACTTTTATGTGTGTTTTGGCCCAAGTCAAAAAGCCTTAATTAAAGAAATAAGATTCCTCATGTTACATGCTGGAAAGCACATACTGTGAACAGTGAATCTACAAATAGTACTTTCAAAGCCTAGAATTATCTGTTAGCAATACACGCTATCAAGAGGCTTTATGAAAGATTTTAAATGCCAACCACAACTTAGACGTGAAAGATATGCACAAGTCCAGACTATTGGATAAAAATCCTACCAGCATGTCATTTACTTCAACTCTCGATTTAAATAGGCACTGTGAAAATGGGAATGCTGCTGTACAATAGTGAGTAGCATATGATGAAATTAGTGTTCTTTAAGGAGTACCTGCTCTACATTAATTCCCTTTAAAGATGCACATGAAATACTGAGAATTTTTCTCAGTCTATAAAAGGAGTTAGTGTATAAATGAAATGAAGCGCTTGCGTCTTCATTTGAAACCTCACAAAGGTGCAACAACACAGTGCTCTCCAGGCAGGTCGGTACTGTTATGCCTCGTTTTCCTGGAAGTCCCATCGTCTCGTGGCAGCACTTTCTGTAAACTGGACATAGCAGCAGTTTTCCAATGTCGATCACAGCATACAGCTCCGTGCACCTGGTAGGGGTTTGTGGAAGGGGAGTGGTTGGTGTTTTTGGAGTCTGAGGGTTGTCAGAATCACTGCCACCTTCCAAATCAACCCATATATAATTGAGTTGCCTGTGTTCTAAGCTGGGGCGTCTGATATCAAAGTTAAAGATGGTCAGTATACAATCCCTAAGACTTGAATAGTCTATTTTGTGAGCACTTGCTGGCACCGTTACATTCTCTGTATTTACATAGTTATGCATTGGATCTAGATTATTGTGGTAGCCATTTAGAGATGGGGTCTTTGATCCCAAACTGTCATCTTCATCCCTACTTAGCTTGCGAGCTTCCCAAACAGGAGGCAAAGATGGTAAGTTTTCATAGTTTAATAATACAGTTCTTCTCTGAGCTGAGTTGTTGATATTCTGGGTATCTGAGGTACTGGTGGATGTCAGACAACCTCTCCTGACCCCTGAGGCACTAGGGATAGATAGCCCATTTATGTTTTCATACACCAGTTTGTTAACAGAGGGTACATCTCTTTGTTCATCACTGTCATAGCGAGTGTCCCATTCGGTATTATTTGTACCACCTCCACTAACTTGATCTCTTACAAGTTGCTCTAGTTTTTCTTTTTCCATTAACTGCTTCTGAACAGGGGTTGGTCCTAAAACAAATTTAACTCCTTCCAGTTCAAGGGGAATCTGAGGGTCCCTATCTTCAATACTACTTGGTTCTTCTCTTGGTGTATTGCTTTCAGTATTAGAAGCACTTTCCTCCAGTGGGATGTGCATGCTTGCATGGCTCTTCCTCTCTTCTTGTACACCTGTAGTGTTAACATAGGTATGTACTTGTTCCTCAGCCACAAGCAAAGGACGTGTAGATTCTTCTCCAACTGAAGGTAGGCGAGCACTTCCCAACGAAGGATGCCGGCTTGAAGGATGAGATGAAGCATCTTCAAATGAGGGATAGCGGGGATATCCATTAGGTAAGTTCTGAGCAGCAAACCCAGGATTTGTAGGTGTTCTAGGTGCTCTAGGGACTTCCAATTCTGTCTGGTGATTATTCCTTTCTACTACTGGTTCTTCCACCACATTTATACTATTATTTTGCATAACCTCTTGCAGCATATTAAACAATTCTTCTGCATGGGCACACTTAAAGGCAAAGATTCCTTGTCCAGTTTGACACCTTCGACCACTTTCAAAAGAAAAGAGATTGGAGTCATAGCCATAATGCCGCAGGCAGAGGTAGTGCCATTTTACTGAATCACGTTTGCGGGTATATAAAATCAGTTCTGTGTCTGTAAGTTCCATTATGCCAGAGCCTAACTCATTTCCATCATCATCAACATTAATGACCTTAAACTTGTTCCGATGGTTATCTGGGACAGTGTCTTTATCTAGACAACTACAACAGCTACCCATGGCTTCTTCAGAAGACCATGTGAGCACTAGATTTGGCCATTAATATTGTTAGCCTCTGATGCTACATCAGGAGTTCAATCATATTTCAAAATACAATGTTGTCTTTGTTTGCCTTAACCAATCTGGTTGAAAAGCAATGCTGCATCTTACTTTAGGATACATGGATTGTTGCATCTGGACATCTACTTCTTAATGGCCATTTCGGGGGCGCAGGGCTGGGTGCGGAGACCTCGGCGCTCTGACGGGTGGACGGGCGGGCGGGCACTGTGGCCTGGCCTCTCTCCTAAAATTTAATTCTGTCCCTGTGTACAATTCTTTGGCATTAGAGGACAAGAACTCGGAGTAGGAGGAGTGGGAAGGGAGGATTCCAAAACTCTCTCTCCCCGTGTTGCTTACAAATATTATCAGCAACCCGTATCAAGCTGTTTTTTGAATATATATATATATATATATATATATATACAAAATATATATATTTACTATAATATATATATATATATATATATATATATACCAGTAACTTAAAAAAGTTCCCATTTATTCAAGCATCTCTGCAGGGCAGAGAACGCCATTGTCTTTGGTCCCATCCCCCCTGCGGCCTGGCAGGCCTCAGTGACTAGCTGAGCATGGCCTCAGCCACACCTTATGGCGGTATGCAGATATACCTTTTGCTGTTAGGTTGGAAGAGAAAATAGTTTTAGTAGTCTGTGTTTAGACAAAAATCATATCACCCCAAAAAAGAGGTATAAACCCAAAATCATACCAGTAAAGAAAGGCAGAATTTAATTTCCCTAGCATCTGGCCTCTTAAACAAAAGGCTATTAGCACCCCTGGGGTGAAGCCCTCTAACAGGTTTGGCTGCTCTTGGCTGGCCTTTGTTCTTAGCCAGAGGCTGAATTTGCATTTTAGAGAAGGGAGGAAAACCCTTTTTTTCCCCCAAATGCTATGAAACTTGAACCAGAGAATTATAAAAAATATTGTCTGCACTATTTTATTCATATATATATATATATATATATATATATATATATATATATATATATATATATATATATATATATATATATATATATATATTTTCTAGGAGTCCGCAGTCTGGGACCTTTTAGAAAGCTGAGGTCACAGGCAGTCTGCCCCAGGGTTCGCACAGGAAAGATCAGGGAAGCCCCAGAGGCAGTCATCTCTCCTCCCAGGCCCTCCCAGGGTGACTGGGTGGCTCAAAAGTAATTTTGGAGAGAGGGATTTAAACTCTTAAGTTTAAAATTAGAATAAATGTGGAAATCAAAAATGATTCAGATCTCGGTGGGAAACCTCCATTATGATATGGGTTGCTGATAATTAATATTTGTAAGCAATGCGGGGAGAGAGAGAGAGAGAGTTTTGGAATCCTCCCTTCCCCCTCCTCCTACTCCAAGTTCTTATCCTCTAATGCCAAAGAATTGTACACAGGGACACAATTAAATTTTAATTACACATTTATTCTAATTTAGTAGATTAGGAAAAGGGGAGTTGGATGGGGAAATTTCCCAGTCATCATGTGGGAAGTTACAGAATTCTCCTGCCACCCGTGTGGGGAGAGCACATGTCAGAGAGTTTAACAGAACTTATATTATTTATCTAAATAAGCAGCCCAAGAAAAGATAATAGAAGCTCCCTTTATGAGACAGAGAGATTTATGAGAAGAAGTCTGGAGCTTGCCCCCCTACCCGCTGGGGTATGGGTACAGGCCTTACCTCACTGAGGCCTGGATCAGCAGTCCTTCTACTCCATTGCCATGTGGGGGAAGAGGGGCCTATTTCCTCTAGGGAAGATAGTTTTAAGTCCTCCCCAGGTGAGTCAGAGAGACAGCTGATTGGTTTATATTTGACCAATCAGTTTTAGCACCTAGGTTGTAGCTCTAACTAAACACCTCCCATTCAAGGGGAGGGGCTGGAAGGGGAGGGGTGGTCCCTATAGACATCTCACTGTCACAGTATGTCACCCATTCTTTATTATTATTATTCCTAATGTGAAGTGAAACTTTGCATTGAACAAATAAAGTAAAAGTGTCTTTAATTTTTCTACAGAAATTCCCTGAGGCAGTTTCATAGCTTCTGTGTCCTGGATGTCTAGAGTGTTGAGGTTTTCACAAAGGCCATAAAGGGTTGGAAGAAAATGACCTACGCTCTGCCACATAGTAAATTAAGCTGAGGTGCTTAGTGTATAAAAGTAAACTGAGGGTCTGGGCATCAATCCTGAACCATGAGCCTATATGAGGTACCCTCTGCACTTCCTCCAAGGTGTCCCCACGAATGCTTGTTCTGAATGCTTGATCCCCAGTTGATGGCAATTTTGTAATTGGGACTTTGTTGGAGGTGTGTTGTTGGGGATGGGCTCATGGGTGTTATAGTCAGCTTTTCCTTCCCAATGTTTGGCACACTCTTCTGCTGTTGTCCACCTCATGTAGGCCAGGAGGTCCAGCCTCTGCTCATGCCATCATTTTCCCTGCCATCATGGAATTTCTCCTTGAGTCTGTAAGCAAAAATAAACCCTTTCTTTACACAAGCTGCTTCTGGTTGGATGTTTGTCACAGCAAAAAAAGAAACTGACCACAACAGGCACTCACAAGCTTACTGAGTCTCTGGAGGAAATCATTTCATTGTAAATTGATATGCAGGTGATGTTGGAATATTTATTTCTTACTCTGCCTCCTCCAATATTCTGAGTGGTGGATTCAAGGAGTTCTTTCTTACACTTCTCTCTTTACTCTTAAAGCCCATTTGCTTGCATGACACTAACTCAGAATTTAAGAGAAATATCTGAAATGTGTAATTTGTTGAAGTGATAAACTTTAAATGAGTTTTCCTCAGCAAATGCTCTAGACCATCTATAATTGGGAATGTATTCAAGGGAAAAAGATTGATATAGGTAATGATCCTTTCAACTGCTTCTTCAGCTTCTGGAGACAGAGATTGTTTTTTTCTTGTACAAGTGTTGTTCTTAGTTGTATTAGAAAACTGTGGTATAAGTTTATTATAAATTTCATATACTTAAGTCTGAAGTTCACTCTTTAGCTCCTAGATCCTATTTATATTCATTAATAACAATACTGTTAATATTATCAACTACACTAATGTAATGATCTATAATTATGATTGTTCCTTATCCCTAATCAGTGTGGTCTCATACGTATTCATTAGTTCTGATTATGAACATACTGAGTTCTAGGAATTGGCTTTAATATCCATGTTGGACTATTATATTTTTCTCTGATTAAAAGGCTTCTCATACTTGAGTATGTATCAAAATCCCAGGAGGGCTTGCTAAACACACATGGCTGGCTCTAACCTCAAAGCTTCTGACTCAGCAGGTGTATAATTGGCCTTGAGAATTTGAGCATTTATGTGCCCAATGATATTGTTTCTACTGCTGCTACTGGTTGAGAAATAGATTTTTTAAAAATGTTTTATTTGTTTTCTTTATTTGCAAGCAGAGAGAGATAGAAGAGAGA
>PVHP010039515.1:0-16309 GCA_004024765.1 Zapus hudsonius | reverse complement strand
AAAAGAGGGGGGGAGAGAGAGAGAGAGAGAGAGAGAGAGAGAGAGAGAGAGAGAGAGAGAGAGGAGCACCAGGACCTCCTACCACACAACTTAACCCCAAATGTATGCTCCACTCTGGGCAATTGGACCCAGGACATCAGACCTTGCAAGAAAGTGTCTTTAAACACTGAACCATCTCTTTAGCCCAGAAGATGCAAATTTGACCTTCTGCCAGAATAACTTTATTAGCAAGTAGAGCTATCCAGGGAAGAATTAAAGTGCCTCTGCAGTGCTGGGTTTCCTGGCCTGCTGAGAAACAAGGACCAGTGGCCATCTGTCAGGGAGAACTCCCAACAGGATTCTTCCATCAGGAGGGAGATGGCATGGGATGATCTCCAAGTCTCCTCCATGGCTACAATACCTTAATGTACCATGCAAGGGGCAAGGTTTACCTCTTCCGTGTGCAGATGATTAGTGCTATGTAATGCTTTTGAGAAGACACTGGCTTGAGAGCTAGATGGTTACTTCTAGTCCAGTCTCTTCCATTCTTGGTGGCCATATAACCTGGATCAATCAATCATCACCCCCATGCTCAGGAACCCCAACATTACAAAGAGGGGCATGGGTTACATAGTCTATCATCTCTCCAGCTCTCATAAACCACAGATCTCTTCTATTACATTTCATGAGACACTAAAACTCCAATACAAATATTTTAGATTTAGATTTGTTGGTCTATCAACTGGCTTTTCTCTACAACCATAAAGTTGTAATAGAAGCTAGTCTTCTGACAATACAGTTTTCCATTAGATCTATGGGACCACAATGTAAGAACTGGATCCAACCAAAGTGCTATCTTTCAGCCATCAAAGACTGACATTCCACAGACAAGTGATCTTTACCTAAAGATCTCCCTCTCGGGCTCACATTTCTCAGCATGTCCTTGACATCTTCCTCCCTTTTCTCCACTCATTGCTGCTCGGAGACATGCAGGGTATGAATGAGATGAGACCCAGGGCAATAATGAGCCCTGATTGCATACTCCGTGAGCTGAAGGTAATTGTCTTCGGCATGCATGGGCTTGGAAAACAATATGCAAAAAAAAACAACTCAGTGTACAGGAATGTATGTCCATGTTCTTAAAAAATAACTATAATGTCAGGGTGTGGGAATGAAGGATGAAGGGAAGTGGACCACAAGAGAAAGTAAAGGTTAGAGTACACAGACCCAGTGAGCCTGACTCCCATAGGTCCCAAAATGTTATCTTCCAATCTATATTCCATCCAACTGTTGAGGTGTGGAGACTTTATGGGTTTCTCTATAAAGATCCAGGGTCATCCTGGCGTGCATTAACAAGACACATTGTGCAATCTTAGGGTTGTCTGCATCTTAATGATGCCTTGGGAAGTTACGAAGACTTCCAGAACTTCCCAGGTGTAAATATCCATGAATTGCATCCAAAAGATATCCAAGACATTCACAGACTAACGAAGGTCCTAACCCTCTGGAAAGCACAGGCTTTGAGAAGGTGCATGGTGGGTTCTGGAGAAGCCTAACTCTGCCTTGGTTCCCCCAGGAGTTGTGTGGGTATCTGGGGTGGGTGTCTTACTTTCTGGGAGAAGGAAGGGAAGGCAGATCCATGGCTGAGGTTGTAGTATGGTATTAGTGAACACCAAAGCCCAAGCAGACTGCCTCCTCTCCACAACATTCTCCCCTGCAGAGTTCCAAGAGGCAAGATGGAGGTCGGAAAGCATCTCGGGTGACTTTGGCAGGAGATGGAGGGTGCACAGTGTGGTGAAAACTCCAAACTTGACACACACACTTAGATCTGCTTTCTCAGACTTTGTTACTGAAGGACTCTAAGAGGTGTCTGGATACAGAAGGAAAGATGAGCATGGAACCAACAAGTCAGACTTAAGTTCAAGCTTGCGGTAGCTCTGGGCATGCAATTTCAATGCTCTGAATCACACCTTCCCCCTCTCTAGAAGAGAGATAACCATCCAAGAGGGACAGGGTCGTGGGCAGGATTGTGTGAGAGGATCTGTTCCAGCACAGTGTGTGGCAGCAAATATGTACCTGTTTCCTTGAGTAAAATTCACACTCTGAAGCTAAGGGAGGGTGTAGTACCTTCTGAAGGCTACTTTCCATGGCTGTTATAAATGGAAATAATAATGACTAACACTTATGTACCACTACTATAGGTCAGAAAAATCCATTCAAATCTGACTGACAGGCTAAGAGATAGGTATGATATGTGTGTGTTTGTATGTATGTGTGTGTATGTATGTACGTATATGTGTGTATGTATGTATATATGTGGGTGTGTACACACACACACACACACACACACACACACACGGGCAATGCGAGACACAGAAAGGTTGAGGGATGCAGCTCAAAGTCACACAGATAAGAAGCAGACTGTCTTTGTCCCACACAGTTTCAGAGCTCGAAGCCACTGTGCTGCATCAGTGAAAATATTTCCTTTAGGAATGATCAATTAATGCTGTGGTGTGTCCTGAGGAATAGTCAATCTGTAATCTGTCCTACCACCTTGCTAGGTGTCTTCAATGCTACCCTCCTGCCTGGAAGTGCCTGAGACGATGCCATTAATTCAAGAACCAACGTCCTTGCCAGAGGAGAGTGGTGCCTACAAAGGCGGCTACCCTCTGACTTGGGGAAAGATGCTGAAGGAGACAGGTGAGGGTAGCGTGCACAAGGCTGCTGTACCCCTCAGTGGCCTTGGCCCCACACCCACCACCAGAAGTAGACAGCCCCCTCGAGGCTGGTGCATACAGTGTGCATCCACCTAACTGGCATCCAGTCTCCAGAGTCTGTCATTCTTCCTAATATTGGGGTGGAGGCAGCTGAGCCCTTCCTGCGTGCAGTTTATAGCTATTCATTTAATACCACAGTAAAATACTCCAGACAATAAATGTCTTCTCAGGTGCCACCCTCAACTGTGAGAAACAGTTCCCAGGTGTCTCTCAAAGAACCTGTCCCCTCCTTTGCAAATTCATAGGCCTGGGACTGTCCATGTTTCTGCTCTCATCATCTCTTTATCATGTCCATTGCTTCTGCTAACTGTAGTCGTGTGGTCCATGGTTTGGATAGGATTCATTGGTTCTCAAGGGTTCATGCATTGAAACTTAATCCCTACTGTGAGGAAAGAGGAGGATCCAACCTAAACCACCGGTGTTTAAAGGTGATTAGGATTCAATGAGGTCTTCACAGTGGGGCCCCATGGTTGACTCTTGGTGGTTTAATAAGAAGATCAAAAAAGAACCAGATTCTGGTCTATATATGTGTTTCTTTTCACGACTCTATCAGCACTAGGGCCATCACCAGATATGACTTTTGGACTCCCAGAATCATGAGCCAAAATGAACGTCTTAAAAAAAAAAACTAATACTGCATCTATGGCATTGTACTATTATCAAAAAAATGGACTAAGTTCTTGGGGCTGAATGAAGTCAATTGGCTCTAGTGTATACAGATTACCGAATTGGAATTGAGCCCATGTCTGTGGCCCCTGGGCCTGCAGCTACCCAGGATGTGAGGAACTAGTCTCACCACCACTGAAAAAGATCTGACTGCTCCCTGTTCCTGACAGGATCCCTCATTTCTCAGAATCCTCCTGTCAGCTAACCATTCCACCATTGCCAGGCCATGGTAACACTCCTGCTGGCTACCCACTGCCTTCTGTATATGCCCCTGGGCCATTCACAGGCTGCTCCCCACAAGCCTTTGTTACATCATCCAGCAACCTGCGCCCTCCCCTCACACACACAGAGTCCGTGTTCCCCAACAATGGTGCCCCCTTTGCACATTTGCACAGAGCATGAATCACTTTATTCTTCAAGCTACAGCTCCAGTGTTCCCTCCTGCATGGAACCTTATTCCCTCTCCTTCTGTCCGTCTTCACTTTCCCTGTTGTGTGCCTTCCCTACCTGGTCAACACCTCAGAGTAAGGCCACCTTCTCCTAAGGATGGCTGGTGCCTGTGTTCAGGTTACATGCGACATATCCAGTTGTTTCGTGAATATTGTGCGTTTGTGAGCAAGTTTGCAGCATCTCTGTGCTTCACTTTTATCATTTGTGAAATGGGGACAAGCCTATCCTATAAAGTGTTTTTAAAGGTGAAATGAGGAGACACAAGTGTACTGTTTAATGCCCTGTTGGTCACATTAGGTATCCGTGGCTCTGGACAGCATCCCATAACTCCTCCTCAGTCCTCCATCATGAGACAAGGCTCCTTCTTTCAAAGTTCCTGCCTTACCTTGATGCTTATTTTTTTAAGGTCCTTTTGCTGCGTCTGCTTTGATGACTCCTATCACTGTCCCCAGGGGATGAATAAAGACCATCAGTTTTCTGGGAGAATTTAGAAAAACGTGCAGCTAGAACTCTGGAGCGAGAAAAGAGAAGAGCAGTCCCTCCCCATTCTGCAAGGGTTCCAGAGGGAAGGAACAGAGAGAGCCAGTGAAAGGATGACACACATGTGGTCTGAAGGGCATTTCACACAGGACAGAAGCCATGGTGCCTCACCTGCTGATCACCCAGGTTCTGAGGGCAGAAGGTTAATCAAAAGGCCTAGGATTTCATCCACACTTCACCATTAAGCCCTTGACCTTGCCTAACTCCTCCAGTCTTGTATTTTTTCCCATCAGGATTTCTACATCTGTCTTATCTTTTCTTGGCTACTGGTTCTGAGGTTTGTCACCCATAACCTGATCCTGCAAATGCTTCCTACTGTGCTGACTGGCAGTCCTTCTAGTCCCTTCTAGAACTGTCAACACCCCACCCCACCATGTCATTAATTGATGAACTGTAGCATATCTAATGCTACTCCTAGCTCCAAAGCCCGCTATAGCTCTCGGTTTCTTATATTAAAAGCTCACACTTTTGTCTTTGCCTTGAAAAGTGTGTCTGAGCCCTCCTCTTACCACCAACATCCACTCAAACACTTCACACCCAATCAGTAGGTCAACTTCACGCCACACCCTACACGTTCCTGGGCCTCTCTACCTAGCTACACCCTCACCTGTTGGCAATAGATCTGATGGCTGATCAACAGCATTTCCTCAAGCACAAAATGAACAGTCTACCCAGATTCCTTTGACTATAAAGTGACAGTATAGGCATGGCTTGGAAAGAGCTTAGCATTTCAGCTGTTTGTAACACACATAGTATCTGAGAACCTTCTGACGCCCCTCAGAACACCTCCCTTCCTCTCCTTTTCAAGTTCATCTTAGATGTCACTTTTCCGGCATCATCTCCCTACTGGAAGGAACCCCTGTTCTTGGCCTAGAAGCACAGTTCATACCATGCACTTTGTTGTGTTGTACTGTGACTCCCAGGGAGGCAGGGACAGTGCCTGGCGTGTTTTCTTCCCTTATTGACACCTAGCTCCATGCCTGACATAAAACAAAATAACCGTTAGCTGAATGAACAAATGAGTTATGATTTCTGAGGTGATGAAATGAGAGCAGAGAGAGATAACTTCCTCTTGCTCAAGTCAGACACGCGATCACCTCAAATCTGAGGTCCCAATGTAAAGAGGTGACATGTGTTGGCTTGAGTCTTTAAGACACTGCCAGCCTGGTACTCGACAGTCTCCTCATTGGCCTGGGTCAGTCAGCTCCAATCAGAGCCACCAGTTGAGGACAGCAGGCAAAGCCAAAGGCAGAGATCAGAAACAAGCAAGGTCCTGAGGCAGGTGTCAGCAGAAAAAAACAGATGGCAGCCATGGCCCCAGCAGGCTCTCACACCTGTGCGACACAGAGGAAGAAAAGCATCTAGAAAAATCCTTCAAGGGGTGCTGAGCTAGGGGGAAATGTGGAGAATTTGCCAAAAACCTGGCTGATGGTATAACAGGCAAACAGCTCATTCTAGAATTACTAAACAAATCTCTCTCCTTCCCTTACCAGAACTCTGTCAATGGATGAAAAATACAGATTATATAAAACTAGCACAGGGATTCTGTGAGGCATGTCTCTTCAGCATTTCATAGAGAATCTAATACTTCATGACCAGAAACACAACCACACCACTCTCTTGCAAGCTGCTGTGACATACCACAGACCTAAGGAGGGACACACCTTTGCCGTCCCCTGTCCCAGCCCCTCTTCCTCAGTTCCTGTTCTTTTCCCGGCCAAAAGATCTGGAGGAGAGGGTTGTCCCACGAGGAAGAAATTGCTGGAAAACTCCCTTGCCTAGAGCGTTGGTTGGGCACCTGCATTCCTGAGTATTTGGTAACATGATGCTCTGACCATAAAGTAAAAATGCTACCTTTGGTGGCAAGGAAAATGTGCTACAAGACAGACTTCCTCCTGGAAGACAATAGAGGAGGGGCTGCTGGCACTCCATCCTCCTGCTGGAGGAACCCGTCGGGTGGCTCTCTGTGAATAGCCTGGCTTTGTAAATTGTTCAGGACTTCCAGAACGTACATTGCTGTTATGCTGCTCTAATAAACATCTGAGTTACTTAACCTCGTTCCATCCTGGAAAGCGCCTGCTCTAGGCGACCAGGACTTTCCAGTGGTCATTTCTTCCCATCAACTGGAGCACGGTGGCTGGATGTGTGATGTGTAATGCCACAGAGAAGTCGGTGAGACATTCAGTCTGTCATATTGGATGACATGCTAATACAAAGACGTAGCATTTTTCTCTTGAGTACAGCGCTTGTTATGTATAGCACAAAGGAAACTAGCCACAACCGGTCCCCAAAGAAGCTTCTGGAAACAATGTCTGAATATTGGGACCAGATTTTAGAAGTTTCTGCTAGCAACAATCCAGGTTCTCTGCATCCTCGGGCTCTAGGGAAGTGTGTTGAGAGTGGTGAGTTAGCTTCCTTTTACAGTGCTATCAAGGTGTGCAAAGCCCTGGACAGTGTGGCCTGTTACTGCTGGGATCTCAGCTTTTACTGTTCCTCTTGACTCCAATGCAGGCTGGCACTGGCTTCCTTGGTGTCTGCTAACTAACCCGAGAGCTTGGGCACTGGCCATTTCACAGATCCGAGGGTTCTTTGCATGAATCTGTTCAGCTCACTCCCTGAAAGATGTTTTTTTTTCAGGCCAGGGTAACTCAGGGCTCCTGCAAGGCCTCACCACCCATGGGGAATTACAGCCCGTGTCCTTGATTCTAGCCCCCTCCCCTCCAACCCATCCTTTCCCGCTCAAGACATCACCTTTCACTATTCTGACCCAAATGCATTAGCCTATGTCTAATCCCTATTCTTAAAACAAGAATTCAAGAAGAGGAAATTACACAGGACTCAATGGCTCTTTTGTTTTTTCCTTTCCTATCAAGGATCTCTTTTATGAGTTTTCTCCCTCAGATATCATGTTTTTAATATACATTTTGTCTGTTTGTGGATTGTTTGAGGCAGGGTCTCATTCTCATCCAGGCTTTAGCCCAGGTTGGCTTTGAACTCACAACAATCCTCTTACCTCCAGCCCCCTGAGTGTTGGCATTAAAGATGTGAGCCACCATGCCCAGCTAACATACATAGTTTAAAGGCATGAATTTATTTTCCTACACAATTCCCTGCCTTATGTGCTCATTAGGTTCCTTTACTTGAAAAAAATCTCCTTTCACTCCAATGTACCACCAGAATCCACTATTGCACATGTTGATAAAGTCCCATCAAACAGAAAGAAAGTGATGCTTTGCTTAGCCCAGGAACGCATGCTGCAGGTAGACGTGCAGCTTCAATGGAGAGCTTCACTACCGCATCGCTTGGGCTCCAAGTAGAACACAAGCAGCATATTCAAATTGGATAATAATATGAAGAGTATTTAATAAATGGGCTATGAGTTAACTGGAGGGAGTTACAGGTTTCAAGCAGCTAGTATCCATGGACCTACAGCTGGGACAGAGGAAGTTGCCATGATCCAAAGGAGAAAGGAAGATTATCAGGACCAGGAGAAGAGAGAAAGGTGGGCAGAGGACCTTCTGGCAAGAGCTGGGCCACCTGGTCAAAGAAGGCAGCCAACTGAAGGAGCTCAGAGAATAGACATCTCTCTCCCTCCCTCTCTCCCTCTCTCTCTCTCTCTCTCTCTCTCTCTCTCTCTCTCTCTCTCTCTCTCATCAGTGGTGGTAGCCCATGGCTACCAGCCAAAACCACATAGGAAAATAAAAGTCCAAGGGGCTCATCAGTACAATGTATACCACGAGCACTTCAGGGCCAAGAGGAGACAGGCTTGAATGGGTTTTAGAAAATACAAGGTGCAATTACATATTCAATAAACTTGCATTGCTCTTTTTTTTTTTTTACAAGCAATCTAGTTGTAATATACTTTCTCATGAGAGAAATGTAGACCGGAGAAAATGAATGGGAAGGAAAAAGATCACCTGTCATACTAGCATATAGAAAGAAAACTAATATTTTTATATGTCCAGATGTTTTATATAGGTGCTTGTGCAGAGTTATTAAATGATACATACCAAGTGATCAATGTTTGTACCTTAGGGAATTCAAGGGACCCAAAAGATCAGAAACTTTCTGTCTGAGAGCCAGAGAAACATTTTCCATTCCAGCTCACCTGTTATGAGTAGGGGGGGGAAGTTACCCAATTTTATTACCTTTTCTTTTTATTTTAAACTCTTTGAGGTCAGATGGCCACTAAATTGCATTTATCCATGCCATCAAAAAATAACAATTGGCTGCAACTAATCAGGGATGGGGAGGGGGGAATTGGGGAATTTGGGATAACAACTCATGGTTTGCCCACTAAATAATGTAACTCATTATGGACAATAAATTTATATTTAAAAAAAATAACAATTGGACTGAGAGAGACAACAGAAGGCAGAGTGAAGTTGTACCTGTCCATGGTGTGCCCAAGTAACCCGGCCCCACCCCACAAAGATGAGCCCAGACAAGCATGGCTCCTCTGAACCCCGGTACACACCCTGCAAAAGAGGTCTTGCTCTGAGGCCCCAGCTTCCTGCCAGGAAAACAATTGGGCTTGGAATAAGAAGGGCTTTATATGTGGGAGTCACAGAGGAAGAATTTGGCACCTGGTGTTTATGTACCATAAAGCCATCACCAGGCTGAGCTGAAACTGGAGCAAAGGGGGTGCATTCAGGAGCTGCATTTTTGGCCCTAGACAACCAGGATTTATGGGTTGACTTGCTATGCAAAGTGCTAATGCCGTGAAATATTTTTTATTTCATTGCCCTCCCTGAGCAACCTCCCATCCTCGTGGTATGACACCAAGTCTATCTGTCCCGGCTCTGAGTCTGACATTGTCGAGATGGGACAGACTTACCAATTGTTTGATAGACTAAAAAAATAATGTTTCCAAACCTAAATTAGAGAGGTAGGGGCTTCAAAACAGAACTACCTCTATATTTCTGGAGCTCTCCATGAGGGGACCGCAGTGCTCCCGCCGACCAGGCATGACACTCTTGTTTTCTGCTGGTCGTCCTTCCTTGCTCCACACATCAACACGCATGTGCGAATATTGCAGTGTTTTCTGGTTCCTTTAAAAGAAACCAATTGTAGGGACTGGAGAGATGGTTCAGTGGTTAAGGCGCTTGCCTGCAAAGCCCGATGACCCGGAATCAATTCCCCAGGGCCCAGGTTAAACCAGATGCACAAAGTGGCACATGCTTTTGGAGTTCATTTGCAGTGGCTGGAGGCCCTGGCATGCCCCTTCTTTCCCTTTCTCTTTCTCTCTCTCTTTTTAAAAAATATTTTATTTATTCATTTTCAAGCACACACACACACACACACAGAGAGAGAGAGAGAGAGAGAGAGAGAGAGAGAGAGAGAGCACCACCTTGTGGGTCTGGTTTATGTGGGTCCTGGAGAATTGAACCCCGGGGCCTTAGGCACTGGAGGCAAGTGCCTTAACCACTGAGCCATCTCTCCAGCCCTCTTTCTCTCTCTTGAAAAAGAATCCAGTTGTAAACCTTTATGTAGAGCACTGTGTGTCTCAGATACCTTTTCCCATCTAAATAGTTTACCAATCAGCTTATGAAATCATTTTCAAGCCCATGTTTTTATGTCATACTAATTATATTATATTATATATAAATTTCCCCTAAAATGTCAAGTAAAAATTTTAGTACCAAAACCCTTTCCATAAAGGTTTCTATCCATTGGTCAAGGCAAGCTGAAGACTGGAGACAAGCCACAGAGTACTTCCGTTTGCTTGTGCTACTTTGGATCTGAAGTAGCTTTGCCTGAGAACCAATTCCTCAGCTCCTCAGACAGACTGACTAACTGATGACTGACTGATGGACTTCTCTGAGGACAAAGTTTCTAGCAATTCTGTGGAGCCACAGCAATGTTAGAGCTAAAAATCTCACCTGCTATCTGCTGGCTTAGGAAGAGAGACCTTCCCTGAAGCCTCAGCCCTCGTGAGCTCATGTCTTGTTCATTGCTCCTCTACCTCTTTCACGCCTCCCCAATGGATTCCACTTAGGAGAGCACTATGGGATGGAATGTTGTTCGAGACAACAGAAGGCTTGTGTATGACTTCTTCAGCTTCCCATACAAAATTGAAGGGGAGACCAAGGGAGGCTGAGGGTCTTATGGATTTTTATCTTTATTTCAATGATATGATTCAATTATGTTCACGAGTGGTTTCTAATTATTAGTGCAGATGATTAAGGAAAGTGGCCCTATTGTTAGAACATAGATGTGGTGACTTTTTAAAAATATTTTATTTATTCATTTTCAAGCAGAGATACAGAGAGAGAGAGAGAGAGAGAGAGAGAGAGAGAGAGAGAGAGAGAGAGAGAGAGAGGATACCGTGGTCACCACCTTGTGGGTCTGGCGTATGTGGGTCCTGGGGAATTGAACCAGGGGCCTTAGGCACTGGAGACAAGTGCCTTAACTGCTGAGCCATCTCTCCATCCCATAGATGTGGTGACTTTAACAGCTCCCCTGCTGACCAAAACCAAGGCCAGGAAGACAAGTGAACCCCACGCTGCCCAAGTTTAGGCGACCCTGAATTATAACTTTATTCTCTTTTCTGTGTGCCTACCTGCCTCCACCCCAAACCCTGTCCTGCTTTGATCCAGAGCAGAGCAGTCCCTCCCCCTTAGAGACCTTGAAGGACCAAAGGCATTCTTTCATCTCCCCCTCTCCGCTGCCTCATGGCTCCTAGCAAGCCGACTGAGATGGAACAAAACTTCCCTCCCCTCAAAACCTTTCTTTGTTGTTTCCATTTCCGGAGCCTCTCTGGCTTCAGACCACACTCTGCCACCATAACGCTCCTAATAAAGCTTTAATTCCAAAAGGACAATCATCTCAGTCCTCTCTCATTGCTTCTCTGAAAATGAACTATCACTGATATGCAAGCTCTGTATCATGTGTACCTACTTCTAATTTGGCTGATTCATGACAACATTCCAGACTCACATACAGACCATCACCTAGAGCTTGTGATGTGATCAGCCAAATAAAAGGCCCCTGGAAAAAAAAAACATCCTCTGGGTCTTCAATGAGAGGCTGTGGCTAACAGCTGACCTTGTGAATTGCTGGGTGGATAGACAGGGATTCCATCTTGCCTCTGGGCACAGTGCTATGACCAAAGGGTGTGGGCTGTGGGGTTACAACACCTTTAATATGCAGAATTTAATAGCTAGGTTTCCACTATAACTTAGGAAAATGAAAAAGAAAATAAAACAGAACCACAGAAGTTAAAATAATTACTAACACCAGGAAAGCTGAGACAGGTAAAGGAGGAGAGACGTTAGCAAGAAAAATAGGGACAGAGTCTCAGATTGACAGACTCAAACCAGGAGGCTGGGCTTGGGTGCATGCTGGGAAGACAGGAAGAAAGGAATTCCACGTGTCAGTGAAAGAGTCTTCGATGGAAAAATCTAAGTATAGACTCTCCGAAGTGTGGAGTTGAAGAACATCCAGGACAGTTATGAATGCAGACGATCCTTGACTTGACAGAAAGGAAAACAAAGGCCCAAACCCACATCCAAGTAGAGATGGACTAGAACCTGGGCCAGAGGGCAGGTGGGAGATTCCATTATGCACATATTTGAATCTTGGTATGTCAGACCCATAAAGAAATCATTTCATTTTGGGGCAAAGAAAAGCCAGGGGGCACTTGATGGAGATAAAGTTTAGTAGATGACCTCCCTGCCTGGAACAACCACTGAGGGGAAGAAGGGAAGGAAAAGGATTCTCTTTGATGGACATTCGCTTCCAGGTCAATTACACTGGAAGGTTCCTTCAAGTTGCCCCAAAGCACAGCACAGTTGTAAAGCCCATTTCCAGCCACTTAAGGCATTTAAAAACGGACAATAACAAAACAAAAACAACCACAAAAAGAGAGCAGAGAGCTGCCTTTGTGCTGGCAATTCTCCCTCACACCTTAAGTGCCAGCAGCTCTGTGCACGCTGGGTAATGTGCTGATAATAAAGCCTCAACGGCAGAGTGTGGCTGCAGAGACGGGAAGACTCAATTGCCTCTATGGTTTCGTATACAGATTGTGTCATACTTAATGCTGAAATCATAAACTATATATTTTTACCCCCTCCAAGCTGCCTGTTGTGTGCTTATAAACAGGAACCTGGCAGCATGTCAGGGGTGCAAATTGATTTCCTTTCCCAAATAAAAATTTAAAAAGCAAATAAATGAGGTTATGTGGGCTAATGAAACATTACATGCCAGGCTGGGGAGAATTCTTTTCAAATGTATTTTCTTGTGCAAAAGCAACACAAAGCATCCGTGAAAGGCTCTTTCATAAACAACATGTTTACACAAAAGTGCATTACTTGAAAGAAAGGAAGAATGAAAGCATCTCCATGATATATTTGGCTTGTGTTTTATGAAATAAATTAGAGGGGGTGGGAAGGGGAGAATTTGAAAATTAACCGAGGCTGTTTAAAAGATGAAGCTATTCTCATTGAGAAAAATGTTTTGATATCAATGTTCTCTGAACTTAACAAGACCTAAGAAGCCCACCTTCGGTGTTCTCTTAATGGAATGAGAGAGGTTGGGAGAAAAGTAATGAATGACGCCCGTTTTGCTCAGAGATACAGGAAGAGCGGGCCTGGCTGGCTGGCATCCGTGGAAACATCTCCTGGAGAGTGGCCTAGTTCCTAATGGAGATGTCGAGGCCAGCTGGAAACAGTTTCAGTAATCGAATGTGTAAGAAATTTCGCTCTAAATTGCCTACCTCATACTTCACCACAGAAAATTAATTCCAACCTAGCCCTAGAACCAAAGCCATCCCCAGTGGACTGAGAGCCCCAGACCAAGCCATCTCTCTCACACCCCTTTGCCCAGCTTCTAAAACCTTCTATCTATGAAACTGATAGGATGGATCTGATGACAGTGAGATACACAAAATACCAAGACACCTGCCATGTGGCTGAAAGGATGGGTCAATGAGGCGGAAGGACACCATCAAGACTGCAGGAGAGGACTGGAGAGAAGGCTCAGTGGTGAAGGCGCTTGCCTGCAAAGCCTGAAAACCCAAGGACCCACGTAAAGCCAGATGCACAAAGTGACACATGCATCTGGATTCCATTTGCAACAGCTGCTGGAGGCCTTGCGACACCCATTCTCTCTGTCTGTCTCTCTTCTATCTCTCTACTTACAAAGAAACAAACACAAATATCTCTAGAAAAAGTAAATAATACCATCTTTTCTGGGCTGGAGAGCTGGTTCAGTGGTCAAGGTGCTTGCCTGCAAAGCCTAACCACCAGGGTTTGATTCCCCAGTACCTACATGAAGCCAAATCCACATGCATCTGGAGTTGGTTTGGAGGGTCTAGAAGCCCTGGTGTTCTCTCTCTCTCTCTCTCTCTCTCCATCTCTCTCTCCCCCATCTCTCTCCCTCTCTCTCCTTGGAAATAAATACAAAATTTAAAAAAGAGACCTCAGGAAAGAGAAGTCACTCTCTATGCATAAGGACAGAGGGGGTTTGATGGCTGTTTTGATGACGTAGCTTTCTTCCACGCTGCCACCTGTCATCAAGGCATGGTTATCAAGTGCCAGGGAGCAAGGGCACTTGGGGGAACATTTCCGTGACCTCAGAATGGCCTTCATTAGAACAAAAAGAAATCAATCTTCTATGTTAATCAGAGCTCCAGCTTCAAATGTAATCCGGCCAGTTGGGAATGACGATGCCCAGAAATCATGAAACATTGCAAACCGAAGGCCTTTGGGATGCTGAGTGCAAAGTCAGAGTCAGGGAGGAGTGGTGTCTGAGATGACCAGTTCCCCCCTCTCCCTCCACACAACCTTGCCCAGGTCTCTGGACCACTCAGAGCTTCTTTACTCCATCACTTCTGAATACCGGGCAGGCGAGCACTCTCAGGCTGATGGTTGTGGTGATGAATGAGGTAATATTTGTAAAATGCTAAGAGCTTTCCAGCTCAAATGCTCTGGATAACAGTTAAAACAGTTTAAAAAGCTGGTTAGTCACTAGTTGGCTGAGACTCGGAAGCTGGGGAGGAACTGCAGAGGGTGTGTTTGGTGGAAGGATTTGACCACCCGGTGGGTGGACATCAGGGAAGGGAAATGAAGGGCAAGGAAGCATTAGAGTTTGCAAAACCCGAAACATGGATTATTTTGCTTCTCTGGGAGGCCGTTAACTTTTAGAACTCTCTACCTTTCTCAATAACATCAAAGATTATTTGATTGCACAAAATCAGTTCCTATACACACCAGCCTATAGGGCGTATGCCAATGTGTGAGAGCACATCGTATGAAAATTTTTTGTTCATATCCCAGGAATTCGTGGTGGGAAGAACACCATTTATCAATTGTAACTAGCGGCTTCATTTCCTCTGTTTTCTGGGGAAATGGAAGAATCAAATTAATCATTGGCAAATTTGATAACAGATGTGTTTCTCAGAAAGCCCCCATCAAGCATTCAAAAAGTAATTACCCCCAAAGCGTATGGTGTTCCTGTGTATGCTTGGCATCACGCAAACCTGCAACTCTTTGTTTTTATCTGACTTGAAGCCGGAGCCTCGGGGTGATACTCCAACTGCTGCTTTAGATTATAAACTCTTAACAGCCCCTCGCTTGAGGGCACTGTGTTTATTGATGCTATGTAAGCAATTTACAGTCCCTTAACAGCGCATTCACCACAATGTTACAGTGTTTAACTTGTTAAATTATATTTAGAGCTTCAGGGAAAATTACCTCATTGGCTTCACTCGTGGTTATTGATATCACACAGGAGTTATGGGAACATCCACCTGACTGGGGACAGCCGAGGAGACGTTTTACAGTCTGGGGTCAAAGGTGGAGGGCAGAGTTTGAGGAAAGTTGAAGAAGTCAGGGACCGATCTGAGAGATGGAGGGAGGAATGCCAGCAGAAGGACAGCGGAGAGAAGAGCAGGATCTGAGAGCTGGGCCAGCCCCTCAGAGCCACTAACTGTACCAGCAAAAGCAGAGGAAGGGCCAGAGATGGCCATAAGGGATCCAGCCTCTCCCTGGGATACCTCCATGACATGACACTCACAACTCCAATCCCAACACTTCCTCCTGTCAGAGAAACATCCTGGATCTAGGAATATGGGGATGGCACTGGCCTATTTAGTTACTAAATAGCCTCATCCAATGGACTTGGTGTTTAGTCCTTCAGGATCGAAAGATTCCAAAGGAATAATGCCAGTATGACTAGGAAGAAGGAGGAGGAGGAAGAAGAAAAGGAGGAGGAAGAGGAGGAAGAGCAGGAGCAATAGCCAGATGAGAAGGAGAGGAAGAGCAGATGGGGAAAGGACAAAGGAAAAAGAACAGAAGCAGGGCGCCAGCCTATATCAAAATAGTCATAAAATAAGGCTAAAATATTTTTGAGCCCAAAGCTTGGTGATGTCATGAGACTTTTTCAGCAAAGCAGCCAAAGGCCAAAGGATGAAGCAGCCACGGAAGCATCCGGGGAGCAGTCATGTAAAAACAAGCAAGCAGATGATGTGCTCCGGGGTCTTAGTTCATGTGACATCTTGTCTACTGGTTTGCAAACGGCTATGATTTTGAAGCAAGCCATCAAAAATGACTGGGACTGCAGCTCTGGGAGGAAAGCGCATTTTCCAATGCCAAGGCCAAGCGCATTTTCCAAGGCCAAGGCTCTGCACCAAGTCGACCATACTCAGGGGACTTCATATCGGCTATCAACCAAAATTAAGCCAGAACTTCTCAACCACCAGGTATCCAATGAAAGGCAATGCCTGCCAGACTTTTTGGTTGATGTGATCATTAACAAGGAATTGGATAGAGGGCAGTAGGTTATGTTTATTTCAAACGGTTGGGCATTGGAGGAGGGGACAATGCTCTCTGGCCCAGGGTTCAATTGATCTACTCCTCACATAAAGTCAGATGGGCATCTGTCACAGTGGCAAGAGA
>PVHP010039514.1:0-16324 GCA_004024765.1 Zapus hudsonius | reverse complement strand
TCAAGTACTTGTTTTGCATGTATAAGGCCTGCAACTTGATCCCAAATTTATGAGAAAAAATATTATCCAACGTTACAAGAGAAAAAAAACAGGAAGAGATTAAGAATAGAACTACCATATTATGTAAAAGTTTAATTTTAAGAACCATATGAAAAAATGTACCTTATTATATTATTTATTTTCTCATGGCTGTGGGACCCTGCTGAGAGGCACAGAGGACACAGGGTTCAAGGGAAGCTGAGACTGGAGTGAAACCCCAATAGCCTCATCCTGAGACTGGCAGGAGTTTCGGCTCTCATTCTCTCCCCTCTCCAGCCACCTGGTGGGCGCCAGCACCCTGATCAATCCAGACACGTCAAGGCATGAGTTTATTGGAGTTCACAAAATTTAGCTATTTAGTTGTAACAAGGCCCAGGCAACAAAAAAGTCCCTCTAGCTTATCTATGCTGCTGGCCACTGCCAATCCTTTCATGAGACATCCACAGACCACCCAGCCCCCGCCAATCCCCTTGCCACTGATGCCCTGCCTCTCTTATTCCTTCTAAATAAAAGCAACCTTTCTCCACCTAATGAACGAGCTGTTTACTCCAACTGTCTCCTCAGAGTTATTCCTCTCATTAGCTCACCCCTGTCCCAAGAATCTGTCCACACAGCTGCATGGATGAACCATTGTGTTAGTGTCAAATGACCCTCCCAGAAGTAATCCACAGACCACACATTGCTAAAACAAAACACACAATTAAAAGCATGTTTTGTAAGAACACTTGTCTAATTTAGCACACAATTCCAGAGGTTAGAGTCCATCATGGCAAATAATAATAATAATAATGATAATAATAATAATGATAATCATGACAGAAGCAGCCAGGCAGTGTCACATTATCCTATCAGCAGCGAGGACATATAGACAGAATGGCACATGGAGCCTGGCTGTAACCTCCAGGTCTACCTCCCAGTGACACACTTCCCTCAGCAAGGGTCTACTTGCGAAGGTTCCACAGCTGTTCTGAACATTATCGCCAGCTGGGAATTAAGTATGCAAGCATGAGCCTATGGGTTTGGGGCGGCTGCAGTCAAATCACCACAAATAAGTCCAATCTGTCTTTTCCTTTTCATTAAATCATTCTTCATATGAATGGATGAGTGAAACACACACAAACACAACACACAGACACACACACACACACAAACACACACTTATTCTTCAACATTTTAAAAAATGGAATCCTGGCACTTTGCCCTGCTCTTTTCTTCTCATGGTCAGGAGCTCTGTAACCCAGGGCTCTACGCTGGCCTCCCTTCTCATGGCAGGAGATTTCTGTACTCTCCCTCCTTATTCTTTAAGTCTTCTCAGACCTCCTCTTGCCTACTTGGGGCAAGAGCTCTGCATTCCTTCCTTCTCCTAAGTCCTGGGCTTCTCTATTTCTGAGAACAGGCTCAGGCTTCTTGGTCATGAGCTATGTCTTCCTTTTCTTAAGTTCTACTCTATTAAAACCTGTAAAATTATAAGGCGGAAAGATTCCTATGTTTTTAATAACATAAACTATCCTGGAGTGTTGGTGCTGCTAAAATACCTCACTTCAAATGAAACATACACACCAAGAAGTGGCCCCAGTGGATAGGGGACAGAGAGGACAGAAATGGGGACTCATTCACAAGATTTGCTCACATAATGTATATAATTATTCATAATAAAGATATTAATAAAAAGAATCTAAGAAGTCATAGGCATAGATGCAGAAAACATAATGATGGACCATGAGAAAGTGAGGTGGGTGGACTGGGGAATGGGAAGGTATTCATAAAAAGTGGCAGCCAGACATGAGTTGTAGTTTCTAGGAATTTATTGTACAAGTTGGTACTTATGGTTACCAACAATAGTGTGCTGCATACTTGATTACTAAGAAAATTCGTTAAGTGTTTTCCTCATCAAAATAAGTACATGAGATGTATAGGTTAATAAGATTAGTTTAATCATTTTCTAATCACATATAAATGTTACCATACTATGTATCTATGCAACATTCCTGTTAATATACCTTCACTAAACTGGAAGAGGTTAAAATCTGCCATTATCCTCATTCATTTTGAAATTGTGGTCATACAGGGAAGGTGATGGCAGATGTACTTCTGTTCTGTGTAATGTCGGAGAATTTAGGATCCTTCTACTTTCCCCCAGCATGGTTGTAGCAATGTTTCTGATAAGATAGAAGAGAAGACAAATGAAACAGAAATTCACCCACAAGTTTTTAAAATTATTACATCAAGATTAGTATGAACTATGGTTCAATCATCAGAAATGACTATTGACATTTTCTCAACTATTGTGTCCACTTCAAACACTACAAAATTTATTCTAACATATAGACCCTTTGTTCCAACTCTGAAAAGTAACTTAAGAGGTTTATTAAACTTTCACAACCACTATGAGGTCTTGCTTATTATTAGTAGTATTTGTTTTATTATCCATATAACTGAGATTACTGTACTTAAAACTAACTCTCCAAATAGAGACATTCTCTGAAACAATGAAAAGTCGTCCACAGAGAGGAACAGGTCTAAGAGCTGTCAGTTACCAGTTTACATCATGTTTGGTAAAGAAGTTAAAAGTGCTTAAAAATGTTCTTAGCAATTTCATATGGAAAAACAACTTCCATTCTTGTGGAATATCAGTCCATGAAACACTGAGGATGGGGAGGGCCAGCCCATGATCTGAATGCATCAGCCTCTGAAAGATAGTACCAGATATTAGAATTTGTTCATACTTATATGAAAGAGTTTATCACTTTCCATTGTACTCTTCCTTTTGTTTAAAGATGCATCCTAGCATTGGAGACCGTTTATGGGTTTTGGATTAAGAAAAGCAATATTTAATACCATGCATCAGGCACTGACCGTTTTTCAGGAAAGATATTAAATCCCAGAGTCTAAGTTTTTTCATTGAACAAATTGATTTCTGCTAAGTTGAAGGGACAAAACCAAGATGATAATGATGTACTTAGTAGATGGGTGTTCCATATGCAGGCATTCAATAAGTGTTAACTTTTCTTTCGTTTACTTGCCCATACCCTGCCCAACACATGGGAAAAATGAAAAAAATTTCAAAATGAATTAATGTCATTCAGCAGAGAACATCAAAACTATGTCTAAAATATATTGCTAATATTTTAATCACCTTCAATTTAAAAGAAATTATAATATGAATATTGTTATAGTGACCAATAAATGAAATTTCATATATTAAGTGTATTTCATTTTAAAGAACACTGCACTTATTTTAATTGCTCTTTGAAAACATAAATCATTGATCAAATTCTCCTTGTCAATTAAACAATAAACCCAATAAAAACAAATACTACAAATCTTCTCATCCATATGTACAGAACTTAAAATCAAAACAGTTTAAAATATAGAAAAATAAATAATTGCTGAAACACAATAATAATGCACTGGATTTCTATATGAAAATATACATAGCCACATACTGTTACAAGATAGACAAGGAAACAGCAGATTATGAATAGAATCTAGGTTATAAAAGTGGGAATGAAGCAATGAATGACAACAAAAAATCCCAACAGGACTATGAAACTTTAAATTTTTATAACTATGAGAAGAAAAGGCTTACATTAAGTTAGGTCTAAGAATTTATGAAGTATTAGTTTCATTGTTTTGAGGGCCCATTTGTCAAACACTATATAATTGTAACAGATTATAGTAGTACATGTCCAAGTATGCTTTAAGTTCTAAAGCTGCTGGAAGAGGTTCTCAGTGAGTCTAATTCTTCTGGAAGTTACTTGTCTTTTGGAGTTCTGATCTCCATATCAATAAGATACAGAAATTTTGTTTTAAGGTAAATTTAAAATGAAATAAAACATCACTCTGTGACTATGATTCATAGCACTAAAGATATATTCATTCCAATATCAGGGAATATAGAGACTCAAACAGTTCTAGTGATTATAGACTTCATCACTGGCCACTGAGTCAAAGTCTAAATCTCAGACCAGAACAGGGGGAAAAAATCACAAAGTAATGTTTCTTCATAAATCCATTGAACTGAAGGACAGTTTTTAAAATTGTCTTAAGTAGGGCTGGAGAAATGGATCATCAGTTATTGAGATTACCTTTAAGCAGAAGGACCTGAGTCCTTCACAAGTACCCACGTAAAGCCAAATGTGCAAGGTGGCACATGCCTCTGGAGTTCCTGTGCAGTGGCTGGAGGCCTTGGTACACCCATTTTATCTCTCTCGCTCTCTTTCTTTCTGTCACCATGTGTATATTTCTCTCTCTCTCAAATCAATAATTAAAATATTTTTAGAGGAAGCAGGATTTTTTCTTTTTTCTCATTTTAAAAATTATTTTATTTATTCATTTTCAGGCAGAGAGAAATACAGAGACAGAAAGAGAGAGAGAGAGAGAGAGAGAGAGAGAGAGAGAGAGAGAGGGAGAGAGAACCAGGGCCACCACATTGTGGGTCTGGCATATGTGGGTACTGGGGAATTGAACCCGGGGCCTTAGGTACTGGAGGCAAGTGCCTTAACCACTGAGTCATCTCTCCAGCTCAATAATTAAAATATTTTTAAAATTGTTTTAAGTGTTATTTTGTCATGAAATACACACATTTCAAAATGATGTGATATTGCAAAGTATACTTCCTGTATCACATTGTTAGGTCTCTATGTTAAATTTTGTTTCTACTCAGGTATCTATGAGACTTCCATCCAACAAATATCTATCTAATTTCCTTGCTTCTTTTTGGGAAGATGGTCAGTTTATACATCTCTTTTGGAAATCCATTGAAGAGAAGACTGTGACTTTTATACTTAAAGTTTGTATGTATAATAAAATTTTGCTCATTTATCAGTTGGAAAGAGGTTAGATTATGCATGGAACCATATTGAGAATAGAATGATTGATGATGTCCTAAACTTAATTTACTATAAAGATGTCTGACATCTGCCAGTGCCATTTACATTACCTTATTGCAATGTGATTCTAGCTTAGTCACTCGGTGACCTAGCCTGTTTCCAAGACTTCAGTTGCCATTTTTATAGTTGTTCTCCTGTACTATTCAGTTCCTTTTCTGATTGTTATGTACATTGCTTTGTGTTCCCTCATTCACTTTGGGATATGACTTGCATTCATAGCTATTCTGTGCATAGAATGACATCTGAAAATAAAGCGAATTATCATTGTTAAACTCACACCCACCCATTTTACCTGTATGAAAAGAACAACATCCTGGCAGACTCATGTTTCCCTGTGTCATCCAATGTAAAGTGCCACATACTCTCCACCCATTAGAATACATAAAGCCAATTATATACACCTCAAGAGGGTAGTGACCAAGAGATTCTGCAAAGACATGACCATTTAAAAGGAGCTCATGATTCAAGGCTTTTTTCCCCTAGAGAACAATTTGTTTAGGGCAGTGGAGCCAAAGGATTTGAAACTTACAATACGAGGCACAAAGAGGGAAACAGAAATGGAATTGAGATTATAACATTTTGTTGGCTTAAGATTGTGCCATTTGTTTATAAATCCTGATAATTACATATTGTAGTCAATATCTGAAAAAGGTAAATATTTACTCAAAAATAAACTATAAATAATCACTTTATCACTTAATCCAAAAAATGTACTAAATTTTTGAATATTTTGGTAGGAAATGATTATTTATGAACTCTTAATTTTACATATATTATATAAGTATTTGTGCAGAATTTTCTGGGCATTTACTTACTAGTTCAAGCTAGTAAAGAAATCTTAAAAGTGAATATAACAATAGTAGTCAACCTTCACCTTGCTGTGAAAGAGAACCCAAACAAAAGTTTCTGATAGGAAGAATGGGTTCATTTTGGCTTCTAGTCTCAAAGGGACTCTATTAGGGAAAAGACTATGATACTTTACTTTATGGGGAACACCTGAATCAAACCACTACAATGTACCCTGGCCCACATAAGTAATAACCATACACAATGTAAAATGCAATGCATTCAGCTCAACTCCACAAGTCCCACAGTTTTTTTCAGTTCTGATGAAATTCAAACATTACCATAATCCAAGGTCTTTCAACTGAGTCATAATACAAACAGAAAACAAACAAACAAAAATATAATGGCACAGAATATTCATACTACAAAAGATGGCATTTGGGCAAAGCAAAGATGATTTGAACCAATAAAAGATTTGAAACAGATAGGGCAAACATCAAACTCTAACTCCAAGTCAGATAATGATGAGTGACTGGGCTCTGGAGTTCCAATTCTGCCCCTCCAGCTTGGCTACATATAGTTCAGGGAAACTTCATCTGCTGCTGGCAGCTCTCCTTGGCAGTCATCCCACAAACCTTACATCTCCATTGGGTCTCCACTGCAAACCATGGTTCATCCTGATGGCTCCCTCAGACCTCCATACAGGTAATCCAACAGGCCATCTTCATACTCTCCATGGCCATTTCCAAAAACAATTATCCTGTCTTCCTGCATTTGTTATACTCCACAGTAGGTAAACAAAAATTTGTTAATCCAGCGGGAACAAAGCCAACATTGAAGAGCAGAAAAATGTCAACATTCAGGCCCCTTACTTCAAAGAGCCCACATTCTTCCTGCTGTCCCAATGCAGTCCACCTGGCCCAATCTCAATGATTGAAATTTCTCAAACAATTGCAGCTGAATGGGTAGTTGTTTGTGGTCCAGAGATTTCCTTTCTTTCTGGGCCATCTCCATCTGCTCACACCAGTCCATTTTGATGCAAAGCAAACCTGTACAAGTTTCCTGGACACTAGCGGGCAGAATGCAGCAAGCCTCCCACACAAACTGCCTCTAGAAGAGTCCCAAAAAAGTTCTTTCTCATCCTCATAAACCAAACCTCACAATCCATAGTTCTTACTGAATTCTGTACTTTCCAACTCTGACCATAATCCATGAAGCTGTACTTACAACACTGCAAGGCATCTCTTGGGCCAAAGTTTCAAATCCATCCACATTCCTCCTCCTGCAAATCTGTTGGAAAAGGGAAAAACTTCAGAGTCAGGGTCTAGCAGCAAAGAGTTACCCCACTCTGGTACCAAAACTGCTGTAGTCAACCTTCTCATTGCTGCACAGAAAAGAACATGAACAAAAGCCGCTGATGATAAGAATGAGCTTATTTTGGCTTCCAACACTAGAGGAGGCTCCATCATGTTAGGAAAAATGACTGCATGAGCAGAGGTTGGACATCACCTCATCAAAGCACTCTAAACAGTGGCAAGGTGGGCCAAACACTGCCAAGGGGAAGCTGGCTACATCCCCATAAGCACGTCCCCAACATCACATCCCCATCAAGGTTCTAATTCCCAAACTGCCATCAGCTGGAGAACAAGCATATAGAACACATATGTTTGAGGACACCTGGGTCACAATAACAAAAGCATCTTTCAATTAAAAAGAAATCAAACTATGGCATACTCATGCAATGAAGTTCTTTAAAGCCACTGAAAATAAAGTATAAACTCTTTATGAAGACAGCCATAAGACAGTTGATATAAAAAGTAGACAGTCAAACAGAATTTATGTATATAAATACATATGGATGTTAATTAATTTATTTATTTATAAGCAGAAAGAGCTATTGAAAAGAAACACAGAGAGAGAATGAGCATATCAAGGCCCCCAGCCACTGCAAACAAACTCCAGTTGGATACACCGCTTTGTACATCTGGCTTTGCTTAGGTATCAGCTAATCAAACCCAGGCCGTAAGCTTTGCAGGCAAATGCCTTAACTCCTGAGCCATCACTACAGTCTGAAAAAAATATACATTTTTCAAAAGGTACATCAATGTAATGAGACTGACATCTAACTTTATATAATGATGTAAAGAATTTTCTGGGACAGGATAAGTAGATTCAGCATGGATTTCAATAGAAGATTAAGAAATTCACAAAGGAGGACAGAGAGATTGATTACTAGTTGAACTGGACGAGTGAATAGATATTACATTTTTAGGGACTGGTAAATGTCTTATTGGGTAACGGGGCTTCCTTGCAAAGCTTGCCTGCCCAGGTTAAATTCCCAACTCACCTAAGTAAGTGGGACACAAAAAGTAGCACAAGATTTGGCATTTGTTTGCAGTGACAAAAGACCCTGGTGTAAACACACACACACACACACACACACACACACACACACACAAATCAAACAATATATTTTTAAAAGAAGCAATAATTTTACTCTCAATGCCCATTGTTGTCTTTTATCCAAGGAATAAACAAGGTTAGGAGATTTTCAAGTAGAAAATTATTGAGCCTCGCAGGAGAATAGTTATTATGTCATTTCAGGGTAGCCTTAGCCTTAGCCATAATGTCCTACACAAAAATTAGCTAGGTAGAAAAGAGGGGAAGACAAAGATTATAAATATAAAACATAGCTGTCAAAATACCTACTTCTGAGCGAGGGAGATGGCTCAGCAATTAAGGGTTCTTGCTTGCAAAATGTGCTGGCCTGGGTTTGATTTCCCAGTACCCACATGAAGCCAGATGCTCAAAATGGCCCATGCATCTGGAGATCATTTGCTGTAGCTCTGGCTTGTCTATTTAGTTAAAGGCTTATGCTAATTAAAATTCATAAATCTTTTATTCTTAATATTTATAATTATAAATAAATTGATGTGTGAAATTAAAACAAACAGAAATTTATAATTAGTCTTTTGCATCATAGATAGTTCATTAATTGAACATTAACTCAATTAATGTGGCTAAGAAGAATTATCTCAAAAAAAGAAAAGAAACACGAACCTACAAACATGCAAACACGTGTGCGCACATACATGCACACATATACACTGAATGCACACCACACACGTGTACAAAATTGTCTCCTATTATTCAATAATAGGTTGAACTATTCATACTGTTTAGTGATCAAAAGATGGACTTTTATATGTAAATTAAATGTGTTTTCTCAGATAGAATGATATTTCTTTTTATCGCCTTCATATTTTAATATAAATTTATAAATATAGTTCAACAATTTCTCCTTGTCAACTAGACAGTAATTCTTATAAAGGTAAGACCTGTATGTGTCTGCTCTTCAGTAAATACCAAAACTAAGAATCATTATAGATATAAAACAAAGACCAATAAATATTTGCTGATGAATAGAAGATAAATTTGAATTATTAAAGGACACATGAGCCAGGGTTGGTGGTGTACACCTGTAATTCCAGCACTTTGGAGGCAGAGGTAGGAGGATTGCTGTGAGTTTGAAGCCAGCCTGAGACTAATTAGTGAAGTCCAGGTCAGCCTGGGCTAGGATGAGACCTTACCTCAAGATTTAAAAAAATCCACATAAAAACAGACATAACTAAAGAAGGAAAGTAAAGAAAGTAGACAGAGTTCTAAAGTTCACAAGAGAATAGAAAATAAGAAATTAGAAAAAGTGAAGAAGAATTGAGAAGAGGAGCAAGAGGAAATAAACAATAATCAAAAGAAAATCCAAAAAAAGACAATTAAATTTGAAATGTATATAATTATGTGGCCAAAAAGAAAAAGCTTACATTATACTAAGTATAATAATTGATGAAATGTGATTTGCATTGCTTTTTTATCCACTCTACAGATAATTGTATAATTATAACAAATTATATTACTGTATTTCTCAGTATTTTTGAAAATCTAAAGTTCTTGGATAAGTATCAGATTGAGCCTTCATTAGTTGGGATTTTATCTGTATTTTATCAATTCTCAGTTATGTAAGAATTAGGAATTTTGTAAACGTGAGTGTAAAGTAGAATGTGATGCAACAATAGTATATATCCAAACAGCACAGAACATAGAAACAGATCAATCTTGAGACATTAGCATGGAAAGTCACTTGACCCAGTCAGAATCCTCATCCCAGTCTAGAGAGTGAGGCTTCCAGATGCTGGTGGAAGGGTGTAGTGTCTCTCCACCTGAAAGATGCCAGAATTCATGGGGGAAACTGTGGAAAGGTGGTGCTTTAAATTGTCTTCACATGGATTGGCTGTGCTCTGAGATAATTTTTCATAACCACATTAATTGCATTAATGTTCATTTAATGAACTATCCAATATGCAAATGACTAAACATAAATTTTTATTTGTTTGAAGTTCATAGATCAATTTATTTATAATTACAAATATTAACAATAAAAGATTTATGAATTTTAATTAGCATAAGAGTTTAGCTAAATAGAATCTCTACACTCAAGTGCTACAGTGACACATTACCAACAGAGAATATGAAAGCACTTTTAAACCATAAAATTTACAGTGGAAAATAATCTTATCTGCTTTATTATACATTAACAAACAAAAAGTCTGACCTTCTGAGACATTTAAAAGAATCAAGACCACCTCTATAGCTAAATCTTAAACTCCAAATCTGAAAATAGTTTAGTATTTTTTGTCTTTATAATATTCTGTATTAAAACAAAAAGTTGAAATACATAATTTTTGCAAGATTTTTTAGGCCAGGTTTTCCTTAAAAGATAAAAACAAAATAAAACAAAACAAAATCTTTCTTATGTACATCAATGGCTATTGATATTAAACCTGTATTTTTTCCTTGTGCTGTGAATCATAATTTCTGACCTATACAGAACTGAGGACTCCTCACAAACAGATTCCCTGACATTAAAGCAGTATATCAAACAACATAGTTGGTAATGAGGTTTTCAATATGGAGTGGAATACAGACATCGCCAATGTTTGAACAAAGTGTTCATGTAAACAATGTTCAATGAATATTTCATTCTCAGTCCAGAAACACCAAAAGTTATCATATCCCTTGTAGTGAGCCCTTCCTGTGAGGTAAGGGGGCTGGCGGCCCAGCCCCGTCCCAGGCCAAGCCTTGCCTCGCCCACCTACTGGAGGCAGCGGGCTTTTTCTCTTGTTTTGAATGCCTGCTGAGAAGATGGCGCTGGCCTCTGTTCGCTGCTCCCACGGGTCGTGCATTCCAGAGGGTTTATTGACTCTTTGTTTGGAAACGGCTTGGTGCCTGGCATGCTTCCGTGTATTTGGACCAATTGTGAATGTGTACGTGTGCAATGCTGATAGGCTGTAGTTTGACTTAAAATTCCTGCACATCCTGAGCGCGGGAGGAGAAGAAGAATGAAGAGAAAGAAGAAAAAGGAGAAGAAGAAAAGGAAAAATGAAGTAGCTACTAGTAACATTGTAACTTGCAAGGTTTCTCGAATAAATTTTACTACGGAGAAGGACCTCGTGGTCGTGTCCTTTCTTGCTGGACGAGCAGGGACGCGACAATCCCTCAGTCCAAATTCTTTGTTTTTACATTTTAAATTATCACAAACCTTCGTTACATGTCAGCAAAATCCAGACACTCTACTCAATAACACCTCTGTCTTTACTTATTACTCTGGTATATAAATCACTATGTCTCCTTAAAAGTAAATACTGCAAGCATGAATGAAACAAAGTGAACCTATTGTTTTTTGATTTTCAAGATTTAAGAAATTAATACCTTTACAATAACTTTTTGTATCACTTTGAATCTGATATTTTAAGCTTAGATTTATTTATTTATTTGGAAGGAGAGAGAGAAGGAGGGAGGGAGAGAGAGACAGAGACAGAGACAGGGACAGAGACAGAGAGAGAGAGAGAATATGAATGGGTGCATCAGGGCCTCCAGCCACTGCAAATGCACTCCAGATGCATGCTCTTCCTCGCTTCTGGATTTCCATGGGTACTGGAATATTGAACCAGTCTTGTTGGGTTTTGCAGACAAACGCCTTAACTGCTGAGCCATGTCTCCAGCATTGATTCTCTTTTGCCATAATTTCCAGAAAAAATCTATTTATCAAAACTCTTTAAAGCATTTTCATCCTACTTTCAGTTCAGAAATAAAATTAATATATTCACTAAATCATAAAAAATAAATCTGACTTCTGTTCATTTTAAGTGTTATTTTGATTTGAAACTGTCCACATCACATTTCAAACTGAAATTGCATAAGAAAGTTATTTTTCTAGTATTGGATCTTTTGATCTCCATGTCAATTAATTTCTTCTCACATGTATATGACAAGCTTGTTTCTGGCAAACTCAAAAAGTTACCAATGAATTTACTCCTGTTTTATGAGGTGACCAGTTTATACATATTTCTTTTGAAACAGTGGACCTAAAAAATATAGAGCTGGTATATTTTGTTTTTATGTGTTGTCAAATTTCTACTCATCAAGTGTTAGAGGGTAAGATAATCCATGCATTTGGAGAATAGAATTATTAATTGCAACCTTTCATAAATCCAGTGTATTTAAAAAGCTGTTTGTTCTTTTCCAATGTCTTTTATAGTTCCCCAGAAACAATGTGGTTCTAGCTCAAAGGCAAAGTATCTTAGTCTTTTCCAATAGGCCATGTAAGATATATGTATATACAATTTTCCCCTATGTGGTTCAATTCCTTTTCCTGTGCAAATTCAAAGAACAGAAGAGAAGGAGTGTAAATAAACTCACTTTTCACAATGTTAAGCTTATCTATGTCCATCTATTTTACCTGTGTGAAAATAACAGCATCTTCCTAGACTCTGATTTTCCTGTGCTCTCTAATGCAGTGTCATATAATATCCTACTGTGGAAAGATAGGAAGCCAGTGCCAGAAGCCTCCAGAGGCCCTTGACCAAGAGGTACTGCAAAAACATGATCATTTAGAAGGATATCATAGTTAAGGGACTTTTTCCCTAGAGAACTCTTTGTTTTGGTCAGTGAAACCAAAGGATTTTGAAACTCACAATACAATACTAAGGAAAAAGAGAAAGAAAAAGTGAAATCGTTTTGGTATCAGTGTGTTATTTGGATATAATAATTGATAATTTCTCATTTAATAAATCCCTAGTAATATGCAAATATTTCTCATAAAATAATAGTACATATTTAATCAATTGAAAAAAATAGGCTAAAGTTTTCATATAATTTAATAAGTAAAGGTCTATTTATGAATTCTTCATCTTTACATGAGTGTGCTTTACAGATGTGTACATAGATTCAGAAGTCAGAAGTTCAAGCCAATGCTGAACTGTGAATGAAATAACTAAAACATCAATCACTTGATAATAAAGAATTTATGCTGTATGTATACATCCATTGAAATTCCATGACACCACTGCTCAGAATGTTCAAACTTATAAACAACTATAACATACTGATGATTTCAACAGTGGATAAAAATAGTGAACAATGTTTTGTTGTGAATATAAATACTTATGAATCTGGAAAAATATTTAATTTCAACAAGTACTTCACAATGATAAGATTTTCAGACAAAAAACAAGTTTATTCAATTTTAATTTGGTACACTTGTGTCAGGACCCTGCTGGGACAGCAGGCCCTTTGAGATGAGCTCCATAAAGCTATTGGAAGCAAAATACTGTGGAGAAGACTTCCCAATGAAATTGGAGGGGGAAAGTTATAATTATACTCTCTACACCTCACTATTGTCTTTTCTCCGAAGGAACAAACAAAGCTGGTCATTACTGTCAGAGTAGAAGAACTTTCGTCTCCTAGAAAAATGATGATCAAGTCATTGTAAAGTGACCTAAACAGGAAATGCCACCCAGCATCAGCATCCTTCGCATTAATTAGAGGAGAAAGGGGAGGAAAAATGTAAAAGAGCCATGGTCAAGAGGCTTATTTTTAAATAACAAACTTATTTTAAGGAATCTCTTAAATTTTATGTTTATTTACTTGAAAGAGAGAAAGGGGTGAACAGAGAGAGAAAGAATGGGCACACCAGGGCTTCCTGCCCCGTAAAAGAACTCCAGACATATGTGCCACTTTCTCCATCCGGCTTTATGTGTGTGCTTGGGAATCAAACCTGTGCCGTAGAGCTTTGCAGCACTGAGCCTTCTCTCCAGCCCAAGAGGCTTATCATAATTTCGATGTCATAAGTTCCCTCAGATCATCAGAAACCCTTCCCTTCCATAATCTGCTTTGGTCAGGTGTTTTGTGTGAGCAATGAGAAAGAAGGGACCTGCTATCCCCTCCTACCCCAGTTTCTTTGTAATATTACTAAACATGCCTTCCATGGCAAATTTTAATGAGTTTCTCTTTTTTATTGATTCACACTAATTGTAATACAGTATCTTCTTTTGTTTATTTTTTTACAATTTTATATTTCTATATAATTTTATGATATCCATATCCATTAAACTTGCTTTATCTTCTCCTTCTTCCCCTGAACTCCTGCATTTTCCAAATTAGTCTCGCTCCTACTTCTTGTCTTCTTAGGTGACCCACAGAGTGTAATTAGGGTTGCTTGCATGACAGAACAGGGGCAACTTACCAGTGGCTACAACACGAAAGAATAGCTCCCCGTCTTCCAGCAACTATTAACTGCCCTCAATGGACTGCAACGGAGGAAGCACTGACCTACCCCTGGAGGAATGTGATGAGCCCAGTCTTGTGCAGTTCAAAACCGCAACAGTCGCATTCTACCCAGAACATGGCATTTCAGAGCATGCCTCACAATCATGCAGATGTTACTTTTTTATGACCCCTCTTCTGCAGTGTCCCTGAGCCTCGGAGGGGGTGATAGACGTGTCTCGTTTAGAGCTTAGAACTCAGCACTTCAACCCGTTATGAGTCAATACATCAGTCACAACCCTACTACCAAAAGCTGCTCTTTCCAAGACTAAGAGGAGCACCAGTCAATAGGTATAAATACTTAGAAGGTAAGTTGACAAGATGGCCATTTAGTGAAACAGCAGTAGCAGTTTCCTCTCTATGGCCTGTGATGTCCCCACCCAAACACTTTGACCAAATTTATAATATAAGGCAATAATTCATTTCTGTGGAACATGCCTCAAGCCCAGGAAGAAAGCAGTGGGCTAGACCCAAAGCAGCCATGCACTATTGCACCAATGGGATTCTTGCCTGGCTGGTTGGTTTTGTAGCACACAGGGTTCACTGCTGGGTAAAATGTCCTTTCTCTTCCAGCAGGCTACAAAGTATATTCCAGCATTAGGAACACTAGCCATCAGGGAGGCAGCCTCTAGCTCACTTCCAGCTTCTTGCAACCAAAGTTTGGGGTGTCTTCAGCAATAGGGTCTTACCATCTAGAACAATAATAGCAGCGCCAATATTCTGCATTGGGGGCTGATGTCTTGCAGCCAATAAAACACAGGGAGCTATCTTTTTAGCACTGGAAATTTTGTTTAACAACTCACTTCTGAAAGAAGCATTATCCACTTGAACAGAGTACTTTCAGTTGGACTCTTTTTTTTAAGTTAAATTTTTAATTAGCATGAGAAGTAGAAGGTTTCAATACTATTTCATATACATTTTCATATATTTGGCTCACTCTCTTCTCTCCTTCTACTTTCATATCATATGTATTTTACTGTTCCTATCTCAAGGCTTTTTCCCATTTCTCATGACTGCTTTCTGGCTTCTTGTCTTTTACAAATGCCCACTTCAACTGAAACACAGAAATCTAAAAATTCAAACCTAGAATCTGCATATTAGAGGGAGCATAGAATGTGTATCTTTCTGAGTCTGGGTTGCCTCACTTAGTATGTATCAGATCCATCCATTTTCTTTAGTGTTGAATGAAATTTGATTGTGTAAAGGTACAACATTTTCAATATCCAATAATCAGTTGATGAACATCTAGGTTGATTCCATTTCCAAGTTTGTTATTGGTGGATATAAAAGCTACTGATTTTTCTTGATTTTTACATAAAGTAACTTTCCTGAAAATATTTAATATCACTGGAAGTTCTCTACGGATTCCATGCAACTTCTTTGTTTCCTATTTTAATTGCTTTTATGTCTTCTTCTTTGATCAACAATGTACCTGTGTGTTCAATGAAGACAGTTGGCACTATCGCTATTTAGGAGATTTGCCTGTATCTCAGTAGCTTCTTGAACATTCTTCTCATTGCCACCTTCATTTCTTGATTCCTGAATGTATAGATGACTGCATTCAGAAAAGGAGTGACAACTGCATCAAATATGGGCAAAAATTTGTCCAGATGTGTGAAGGAAGAAGGCCGTGTATAGATGAACATCACTGGGCCAAAGAACAGGACGACCACAGTGACATGAGCTGACAGCGTGGACAGAGCTTTGCAGGCACCACCTGACGAGGATTTCTGCACAGTGAATATGACGACAACGTAGGAGATGATGAGGACCAAGAAGGAGCCCACAGACAGGAACCCACTGTTGACTGAAACCAGTAATTCCAGTCGATGAGTGTCTGTGCAGGCAAGTCTGAGTAATCGAGGAAAGTCACAGTAGAAGCTGTCCAACACATTAGGGCCACAGAAAGGTAAATTGACCACAAAGGCCAATTGGACCATGGAGTG
>PVHP010039513.1:0-15000 GCA_004024765.1 Zapus hudsonius | reverse complement strand
AGTGACTATCAACCCTAGGTACAGGGCCTGAGCTTTGGTAGTATTGTTGTGTGACAGTTTCAGGCAAGTTCCATAGATTGCAAACCTGACCCCCTCCCCTTGAGTGGGAGGTATCTCTAGCTAGAGTTCAAACTTAGGTGCTAAAACTGATTGGTCAGGTATTCCCTGCTCACCTGGGGCAGGGAATACTCACTGAACAGATAATTCTGTCTCTTCTTCCCTCACATGGCCTAGAAGAAGGATATTAGATAAGGGACCCTCACTACAATCTAATGGCTTTGGGAAGGGCTGGATTTCTTTCCCACATGAACCTTTCCTTCTTGTGATCTTTTCTTTTCCTATTTATTTACCTGAACAACATAGATTTTGTTAAACCCTTTCCCATGTGTTCTCTCCACACTGGTGGCTGGAGAACTCTGTAACTTCCCATTCTCTTTTAAATAAAGTCTCTGTCATGGTTTGATCCAGGTGTCCCCCACAAACAAATGAATGTGTTCTGAGTGATCGATCCCAAGCTGATGGCAGTTCAGGTATTAGAACTTAGCTAGAGCTGTGTTGTTGGGGGCGGGCTTATGGGGGTTATAAGCCAGCTTCCCCTTGCCAGTGTTTGGCACACCTTCCTGCCGCTGTTTGCAGTGCTGTGGCAGAGGTGATGTCCACCCCTCTGCTCATGCCCTCTCTACCTGTGGGAGGGGTCTTCCTCCTAATCCCTCTCACCTCCTGGCCAGCATCAGGTGAAAAACAGAAGCAGGAGACTGTGCCTAACACTGGCCAGGGGAAGCTGGCTGTAACACCCATAAGCCCGTCCCCAACAACACACCTCCAGCAAGGCTCCAATTCCCATTTTTCCACCAGCTGGGGATCAAGATTCAGAACACATGAGTTTATGGGTGACACCTGAATCAAACGAACCCATGGTCTAGACTCATATTTCTCAATCTTCAAATGCAAACGCTAAATGTCACCAAACAACACCATATTCTTCCTGCATCTTAATCATCCCAAGCAATGTCAGCCAGGCCCTCCATAGATTTCTTATAAATTAGGCTCTAGCGTGGAGCACCATATTCGACCAGCATGAGGTAGAAAGATACACCACATCTATCAAGGGGTGAATAAGAGAGGTATCAGTCAAGATCATGCATACATACATATATACACATTCATACATGTAACAGTGATAGCAGGTCCCATACTCCCTATGAAACCAAGACTTCAAAAGACCATCAAAGAGTGTGCTTGCTCAAAAAGAAAACAGAAATAAGCTCTTATGCACCCAGCTCTGTGAACAACACTCAAAGAAAGAAGCTCAAAGACTACATGTTATATGATTCAATTAGAACATTCTCGAAAAGGCAAAGATATGTAATTGGTGTCTTGGTGGTAGTCAATTGACTGCCTGAGTTTGTCAACATGTGAAACTGTGTACTAAAAAGATTGAATGGGAATTATACCTTGCTTAAACATTTTTGCTTGTTGTTTCCATTTTTGACACATTTACACATGTTTATAATATATTTTGATTTTATTCCCCCAATTACCTTTTTCCCCCTCCCCTCCCATGAACACTTTTATTCTTCCCCATTAATCGTCATTTCACTTTCATCCCTTTTATCTTTTTCACCCATTGAGATAAATTAGAGTTGCTTGTGTAATCACGGGTGAAAGGTTGTTTACCATCGAGTGGGCAATTACAATGGTTGCACCTGACAACCATTAGCTTCCAGTAGCTACTCTGCTGGGTCTGGGATCTCATAGATCCTTCCCCATTAATGGGGAAGTACCTTGTGCTAGAAACCCCAGCTGCTGGAAATTTAAGACAGTAACAGTTATATCATATTCAAAATACAGCATTTCTCAGCCCTCCATTTCTGAAAGAATATACACAGAATTAGCTTTCATGTCTAACTAAGCTAAATTTAAATTTGAAACTTATTTAAAATGATTGCTTTTAGTCAAGGAAAATGTAGGTTCCTACAGGATCAGATTCTAGGATAGTGGTCTGGGAGATTGTATGACAATAGGCTGTTTTCTGTAGAGAATACACAGTATGGAAAAAAATGTCCCAACTTACCTACATGTGTAGTAGGAATTTTTTTTAAGACTTTGAGAGTCCCTTTGTTTGAGATACATTTCTCATTAATTTGCTTTAGCAATGAAACAGGGTCTCTGGGATTTGGGACTTGTGAGTTTTCTACCAAGCCCCTATATGGACATTTTAATTTTTAAAATAACATACCAGAGATATGAAATTTGTAGTTACTAATCCACATATCTAAGACTGTTTTGGGATTTTTTTTGCCTAAAGAAAATTTTATAGCCCTTTGAAGAAAATAAAAGTAACAACAGAAAACAAGCAGTAACCACACACACAACATATATAGATAGATAGATAGATAGATAGATAGATAGATAGATAGATAGATAGATAGATAGATAGATAGATAAATGACCTTTTTCTAAGACTGGGAATCAAAAACTCTAGACATTTTATGTCTCTTCTAGTCATTTCTCATAAAGCTCCAACCAGAATTGTTGGATATGCTTTGTTCTATCAAATAATAATAATAAGCTAGTGTGTGCTATAGGAAAATTCTTTTTGGCTGGTCAAGCTCAAAGGGTGAGTGACAATTGGAACACTGCTCTCATCACTGTCACCAGCAGCTCCAGGAAGACTTTATTGGGGCATCAGCAGAGGTGGCCTGAATCCATTAGCTGTTCCTAGTCAGCTGTATGACTGTCTATGGATTAGCTCACTGTTGTACATCAATGTTCTGACCCAGAGTCATGGGGACAAAAATGCTCCCCTCCAGAGCTATTATTTCAAGTAAATGAGGTAGTTTGTGAAAACTACCCAACAGCATGCCTGACATATAATCAGTACTCCATAAATCAATGACAGTATGAACATTTCATTTCAGAGAAATCATGAGGATGAAACCACGAGATGGATACATAAAGCCCTTGCTCTAATCTGATGATACATTGATCTGATCAACAGGCTGTTCATCCAGATAAGAATAATTCTATCCACAATGGAAAATAAGCTCTGAATGGCTTTCCCAGTCACTGAAAAGTCCTTGGTAAGTCCTGGACCAATTATCATCTGCGTAGAAAGTCCAAGCTCTCACATTGGAAAGCCTGATGCCCCAGTGACAATGGAACCAACCACCTTCCATTTGATGAGAAGGTGAGGTGGTGGGAATCAAATTAGTAATGTGTGGATGGAAGAAGCCAGAACCCTTTCCTGCATGAATTAACAGGAAGTCATTGCTGGTAAATTATGGATCTTGACTATCTTGAATATAAAAACATAAAGTACATATTTAGTCAACTGGGTTACTTAGAGGGAGAGAAATGCTTATGCCAAGAATGCAAATGAAGTAAAGAATATGCAAAGTACACATCATCTGCCAAATCTTTCTTTGAATTGTGCTGGAAGAAAATATCAAGGATACCTCCAACAAGATGAAATGGGAATTGTAACCACCATTAGCTACACAAAAAGTCCAGGTGTATTCCTTAGGAATGAAAATAGATGTTGATTATATCATGTGGTAGACCCTTTAAAACAATGAGTTCTGCCTGAAGTTGTTGAGAAGGTTTCCTACCCAGCTTTAGTGGCAGAGTGGTGGTTTTCTTCCACTGGCTCTAGCTAATCTTTCCTATGTACTTCCTTCTGAAAGGGTCACAAACATAGAATAGGAGAGAAACTTATGGGGTTAAAAATAGTAGTAGATTAGGCTTGCAATTTCATATTTAATGGTGGCTTCTTTCTAAAGTGTTTTAAGTTAAAGATTATAACAAGTAACTATATTTTGGCATAATGTAATAGTCATTTCACCTTTTTGTAAATATTTATTTATTTATTTATTTGCAAGGAGAGAGAGAGAGAGAGAGAGAGAGAGAGAGAGAGAGAGAGAGAGAAATGGGCACTCCAGAGCCTCCAACCACTGCAAAAAAAAAAAAAAAACAAAGCGAAACAACAACAACAAAAAAATTCCAGATACATGCGCCACTGTGTATCTGGGTTTACATGGATACTCAGGAATCAAACTCAGGTTGTTAGGCTTTGTAGGAAACTGCTGACGGGTTTTTAAAATTGTGTTGCTATAAAAGCCTCATCTTCAAAGAAGGCAGCGAGAGAGCCGTGGCCTTTCCAACCCTACCAACGAGCCACAGGCCAATGGCTGACATTTTGGTAAGAGATGAACCACCCCAGACCTACCGTGACACCGTGAAGGATCCATATAGAACCCTGCAGAGAGTGGTGGGATAAGCAAGAGACCTATAACCACAGCCAATCAGTCAATCCAGGATAAACCAGTGAGACAGACACCAACGATTTTCAACACAACCTAAAGCAGAAGTACAGAGACCACCTAAGACCTCAACAATAAAGCAGCCTTAATACTCACCCACCATGACTCAGGGAACTGAGCGGAAGAGAGGGGGAAAGATTGTAAGAGCCATGGTGGAGGAGAATGTCCAGAGACATTGCCCCCTCAGCAACAACATACAAAGGGGGGGGGGTGGAACCAAGTTGACTCCTAGGCTATCCATAACCCCCTGCCCCATGGACTGATCAAGACTGCACATGGAGGAAGATACCCAGCTGATTGGGGACAGGGAAGAGGGAAATTGGGGAATTGGGGATACCAACACATTATTTGCTCATTCAGTGTATCTAACTATGGATAATAAAGATATAATTTTTAAAATGTAAGAGCTATGGAGGGGGAAAATATATAATGCACAAAGGGGTATGTCATCCTGGTTTTAATGGTTTTCTCTAATAACTTATGATACAGAGCATATTGTTTTGTATATATATATACATATATATATAATTTTAAGCCAATAAAATTTTTTAATCATAAAATAAAATAATAAAAATTTTAAAAAAAGATGTGTGAAGTATGGGGTTTCAAAGTAATGCAGTAAACGACCTGTTGTTGAACTTGGGGCATATTACTAATGCATTTTCTAGAGAGAAGCCTACAACCTATGCATCTGTGCTAGATGCAAACTAGACTTCTAATTTCTCACCCCTCCATATTTAACAGCCCTGCACCTCTCAATTCTTCTCTTTCCTGCTCCAATTTCTTGCCTCAAAGGCAGAGAGAGTGGTGTTGGGAAGGTCAGATGTCTGCAGAGGCAGCCCCCTCCCCTTGAGTGGGAGGTGTCTAGCTAGAGCTACAACCTAAGGGCTAAAAACTGATTGGTCAAATATGAACCAATCAGCTATCTCTCTGACTCACTTGGGAAATATTTAAATTAACTTCCCTAGAGGAAGCTGGTCTCTTCCCCCACATGGCAATGAGTAGAGAGACTGCTGAATTTCAAGGCCTTAGGAAGGTAAGCCTTTCCCCACCCCAGCTAATGGCTCGGGTGGGGGCAGGCTCTGGGATTTTTTCTCATGATGGAAGCTCTCTATTATCTTTTCTTCTGCTGCTTATTTAGCTGACCAACTTAAGTTCTGTTAAACTCTCCACATGTTCTCCCCACACTGGTGGCTGGAGAACTCTGTAACTTCCAGTTGTGACTGGGAGACTTCCCCATCCAATTCCCTTTCTCCTTAACCCATTAATTAGAATAAATGTGTAATATGACTTAATTCTGTCCCTGTGTATAATTCTTTTGCATTAGAGGACACAAACTGGAGGGTGGGTGGGAATTTAACGGTAAAAACCAAATATAACTGTGCCAAGATTTCCCTGTATCAGTGTTTACTCCTGCAGATTCAGCGTGGAGATGGAAAATGGATCACAGAGAGGGAGCCCTGAAGTAGTGGGGACCTTCAGTCCCTGCAAATCCACTGCACAGTGGGAAATCAGCCCCCAGTAGCCACACCACATAGGAGGAAAGTTTGTGGACAAACTCGGCTCCCCGCTGTTACGCTCACCCCTATAAGAAGATTCAGGGTGGGCCAAGAGTAGCACACCAAATCAAGAACATTCCTCTCACCCAGCTCCTTGAGAAAACCCAGAGGCCAGTTTATGAATGACCAACAAGTGATTGGGATGAGAAGACCTTTCACATGAGACTTGTCTAAAACTTTGTCGGGTCATAAACCTAGAATCTGATGATACCTCCAGTCTCTCCAGGGATATGTACATGTGAGCATGCAACTTTGAATTCCATTTCAGAGGCTTCAAAGCTCTTCTGCTGTGTCTGCAAGGAAAGTGAGACCCTTTGCAAGAGAAGCTAAATCCTTTTCAAGAAAGGTCCCGCCTGAAAGAACACTACCCTTACATCTACCTCGTACATAGACAAGGAAATGCTGACACAGAATTGTAAGACAGTGCCAACAAATTCAATTTCAGGAATGGTAAAAGAATTTTATGTAGGGCATTAGGAATTACACTTCAGAGATGCAGATTCCGAAGGCTCCAAGTCAGTGTTCAAAGAAGGCGTGGAAAATGGAACCTTGTATAGACATTAAAATTGTTTCAAGACAACTCCTATTGAAATGTGAAAATAGAGCTATGTAACCAATGGAAAGCAATGAAAACAAAATGTGTACTTGGTATGAATTTCCACAGAGCAAGAGTCTGGCACTCTTAAAATACATCCTAAATCTCAGATTATCAGGCCTTTACAGAAGCCTTCAATCTAGGGAGGAGGGCAAGAGCTCACAGCCCAGGTCACAGCTGGAGATGGTGTAGGCCCTGCTTCCTTAAGGACTCCCCACCCTGGCTCCACTTCACAAAGCTCTTTCCATGTTGCTTTCAAAGCAATTTCTCTTTTATGTGCACTTTAAGAGAATGCAGGGAAATGATAGCTTTGAATACTGCCTCCGTAGATGGTCTTAGAAGCAATTAACATCTCATAGCTCCAGCTTAGAAAGTTCAAGCCAAGAGAAATTATGATGTTAACTGAAATAAAAATCATTGATCGTGTGCTTACCACATGCTAGGTCTTAAATACAAAACTAAATATATATTTGCTTTCACTTGCTTGAATGGGCTTGATGATTTGGGAGGGGGAGGGGAATCCATTGGTCCATTTAGGGATCTCCTGGGGAACTCAGCAGGTTGCTTCCAGATGGCCCAGGAAACCATTCATCTCTAAGAGAGCTGAGACACAAAGGGAAGGGAACTCCTACAGCTGTGGTGAGCATCAAGTGCCCTCCCTGACTGCTCACACTAGAGACACAGCTGCCACGCCCACATTTGCTGATAGACCTGTGGTGACACACAGATCCTCCATCCCCAACACACCACAGGAGGCAAGGCTGTGACTTCAGCATCCAGGGCACAATAGTAGGGACCAGAATTTCCTAGGCTTCCACAGCCTGAACTTCATAGAGTGAACCTTCCCCAACCTCAACTAGTTCCATGTTTAGGCATCTTTTTCACCCCAGACCATCCTAGAATAAATACTTTTATTCCAAATAATAAATACTTTTCAGAAACTTTACTCCCCATGACAAGCTTCTAAATACCCCAGGAATTTTAGCCATAGTCATGGAGATGGGACATAATGGCAGCTTTGACTGTTTCCAGACAGTGGTACAAGCTTTCCCATGGTCTTGCATTGTATTCAGAACCCTAACCAGCTATCTAGGAAAGATCTGGGCTTCAGGGTCCTTATCTCTGAACTGAACAAAACTTTGAAATTGCCATGAGGTGCAGCTTCTAGGATTTCATGGGGCATTAGCCCCCAGTTGGCCAGAAGAAACAAGGGAGGGAAGGGTCACTGTAATTCACAGTAACCCACCATCAGGAATGGTGAGCACGACCATGTGTGAGAGATTTGTTACAGATACTACAACGAGCCCTTCTCCTCAGACCACGTACCCAGGGGTGCTCCTGGTTCCCACTGGCTGAGTGTGTGTTGTAAGCTGATTTCTCCTTAGAGAAAATACAGACTTTTCCATTGAGAAAGCATAGTTTCAGGAAATTACTTCCCCTGGCCCTCCCACTGCCCTCAGTCACATGGTGAATTTTATAGTCAAATACTTGAGAAACCCAGAAAAGGACAAAAGTGTGAGCGACGAGTGACAAAGTCTAAGCTATACTTGGAGTCCCTTAATAGCAAAATTCTCATTTTCCAAAGCAGGTCCTCGACAGTCCCAGGAGTGTCTTCCTGGTGTTTTCAGTTGAGCCTGCCATAAAATTGCATTTATGGCCTCCCTTTTATCCTCGATCTTAAAACTCAAGTTATTCAGTAATGAGTGGTCTTTGAGAGGCTCATCCCTCAAGGACAGAGCAGATCGATTCTTTAAATCCTCAATTATATTTTATTTTCTCTGTCCACATTCTTCTCTTCAATAGAACTCTCTTTTCTGAACCTTTTGCTTCCTTTTAAAGTTACTCAAAGCCCTCAGCCAAGCACAGGATTTTCACATACAAGAGAGGGGGGGAAAGGAATGAAACTCAAGTGTTTGATAAAAAAGAGACTCCTTAAACCAAGTCAAGTTTTCAGCATCTCAAATGCCCCACATTAGTACATAAGAGGAATGGTTCACTGGCTGGCTTCCAGAGCTGTGCCTTCTGACTCCTTGATCCTTAGCTGGAGGACTTTACAGTGCCTGTCCACCCCTGTCACCTACTTTCTTCTCACTTGTCCTTCTTCGGTTTCCTGCTGTGAGACCCAGAACCTTTCCCTGCTGTCTGTCCATCCACATCCAAGTTAACAATATCCATTAAATATCTACTGCGTGAAGGGGAGAAATTGCTGGCATGCATTGGTTGGCCTAAGCTTTGGTAAGTTACCTCTGAGCAACAGGCCTTTCGAAGGAAATGTTAGGAAGGGTGGAAATCAAGTTTATGTTGGTTTTTAAGACATACATTCTCCTCTGCATCCTTATACGTGAACTGTAACTTCCAGTCATGTTTTTCTGGGATTTCCACAACATCTGAATCTTGTCTTCCAGTCTGACATGTCTGGTATTTGATATTATGTGCAGCAGGGAATCTTAAATGAATTCAAGGGTTTCTAGGGTATAAGACAAACGTTATTTCATATGAATTAATTCTGATCATTCAAACATCACAACAATGTCAGTCTCCTAAGTTCTCTTTGACCTTATTAATGCAAAGTTCTGAAAATTGAAAACGTAAATGACTTTGTCAGGGTGGAACGAAAAAGTCAATATGAGGGCAGAGAAGGACAGACATATTGTGAAGTCCTCATAAATTCATGAAGACCAAAGATTGAATCAGGGGATTTTATAGACTGATACAGGATAAGCAGATAGCAGAACCATGGGTACTGCAAATGGAAAGCCATTTCCTATTGCTTACTTTAAATGTTTTGGCAAATTCTCCCTAACATGCATCTTAACTTACTGCCTGTCATAGTCACCTGTGGGATGAATCTCTAACCCAGGCACAGTTTATGGGAGGAAAGGATTTATTTGTAGCTATAGATACAGGGGAAGTTCCAGAATGCAAAAGAGGCTGCTCCACTTTCACAGGTCCAAGCAGAGAGAGAAACCCATCACCAACACCACACACACAGAACAGGGAACAGGCAGGAGGACCAAGGAGAGAATTTCTTCCCCTTTATATAGCTTAGGGTGGTGTCTTGCAGCCCTATCCCAGACTTATTGGCTTCCTGAGTCTCTGAAATTTCCTTCCTGCATTGCATGGCCCACACAGGAAAGGATGTTTACTTCCAGCTTCTTTTCATTTATTTATTTATTTTTCAAGCAGAGAGATACAGAGAAAGAGAGAGAGAGAGAGAGAGAGAGAGAGAGAGAGAGAGAGAGAGAGAGAGAGAGAACACCAGGGCCACCACCTTGTGGGTCTGGCTTATATGGGTCCTGGAAAATTGAACCCAGGGCCTTAGGCACCAGAGGCAAATGCCTTATCCACTGAGCTATCTCTCCAGCCCTACTTCCAGCTTCTTTGAGCTTCTTTACATTCTTCCCCTTGCTGAGAGGCTGCCTTCCTGTAAAAATCCTCAGAGACCCACCCAAGATAATTAAAAAGATCCAAGTTGACAACAAAACTTAACCATCACACTCCTTTACAGAAAAATTGGTCTGCATGGACTATACATGTAACATACATATGCCATATGGTCAAGTTTTGCTTGGATTTCTGCAGTGTTGCCCGTCAACAGGTTGGGTGTATTCTATTCTCAACCCCAATGCAAAGAATCTTATTCAAGAGCCACTCAAAATGACCCCCAGAGATAATGACGAGCCCTGTTTTCTCTGTCTTGACAACTTGGAAGCTGGCAAGACTGGCTAAAACTTGCCTGGCCCTGAGGTAAATCAGGCTGCAGGTACTCAGGTTGATGCTTCCAGGACGAGCGCCCTTGGTTATGACCACACACAGAGCAGATGGCTTGTTGCATAGCCCATATTCAACTAGGAAGCAAGACACAATTGTGGGAAGCAGACTGAGACTTCTTTCCCCTGTGAACATTGTGATGTGGAGAAGGATGCCTGGTCATCAGGGAAGTGGAAGCACCCATGTCCCACACCTCTCTGGGAGAAAATCCCTCATCCTCAGCCCTCAGCAGAAATGCCCAAACTTCCCACCATGGGATAGTCTTTCCTCCTGCACTGTGCAAAAGGAACCCCTTCACACCATCCTTTCCAAGCTATTTGGAGCCTTCACATGATGGGTGGATCCCCTTCTTGCACCTTAAAAACAAGAGGCTAGGGATGGTGTAGCAGAAAGCCTGGGTCATCCTGGAGTTTGTACACACTTGAGTGCCAATTTCTGTACTTTCATACGAGAAGGGGAGAATTCTAGCTGCTATGTAGGATCTTGTTGCAACCAAACTTCATGCTAAAGGAAACAATGATACCCTTTAAAAAGAACAAAGAAATAGAAATGCAGCAGGATGTTCTGTTCAAGGTTATTCAGAATCACAAAAAGCAGAAAGAACACAGATACACATAATAGCCAAAATGCTTATATAACTTCACTCATCCATTCAATAAAATCAAATTTTTACGCTGCTTTTGTAAAGCATGGTTTTGAATGATATTTAACATTACAGGGAAATGTGTACAACAATGTTATTAGAAAAAAAGAATGTACAACTTTAAATGTAATTTGGATCCATTTTGAAAATTTATATATTTGAATATATATCCAGAGAAAAAGAGCAAACAAGTAGAAATCAAGGGTTATAAGCAACATTCCTTTCTTAACAATATTCTCTACTCCCCCCAGTACTAATTTTAAGCCAGAGAAAAATTATGAACAAACATCACTAAAATACTAGGTTCCTATTAAATGATTCAGTCACTTTACCACTAAACTATAAGGGGCTCTATTAAATAGTATGCAAGGGGTAATACAGTAAGAATACCTGGGCTGTGGAGATGGCTCAGTGACTAAAGAAGCTTGCTTTCAAAGCCTGCTGGCCTAGGTTGGCCTGGGTTCAATTCCCCATTCCCATGTGAAACCAGACGCACAAAAGGACACATGCATCTGGAGGTCGTTTGCAGTAGCAGGAGGCCTTGGCATCATGCCCATGCATATTCTCTCTCTCTCTCTCTCTCTCTCTCTCTCTCTCTCTCTCTCTCTCTCTCTCTCTCTCTCCTTCTCTCTTTCTCTCTCCTTCTCTCTCTCTGCTCACAATAAATATTTTAAAAAAGAATCTTTATTATAGTACATGATAATCACCTATCACAAAAGCGAAACGAATAATTATCTAAGATAGAGTAACTCATGTTAAAAAGTTTGACTTTTTAAAAAAATGTTTAATTATTATTTCAAAAATAAATGATGGCTGGGTGTGGTAACACACACCTTTAATCCCAGCTCTCAGGAGGCAGAGGTAGGAGGACCTTTGTGAGTTCTCATCTAGCCTGAGACTATAGAGTGAGTTCCAGGTCAGCCTGGGCTAGAGTGAGACCCTACCTTGAAAGAAAACAAAATTAAATAATAGTTTTTTAAACAGTGACAACTTACAAATTCCATTACAAATAGGGATCTTTCAAATCACTTGGCTATAAGGGTAAATGGCACTGCTGAGGGGTCAGCCTCTAAAGTCACATGCAAAGAAAGAACTAAAGCACCTAAGGTAACTAAAAAGGAAATGTGTCCTTGGCAGGTACAACTCAAAGAACAGGAAAAGGAATAAAAGTCTTAATCCACAGAAGCATTTCAACAGCCCTTCTTGCTTCTCAGTTCTATTTAGGAAACTCACAACCCAAGCCCTTAGATTCCCTTCTCAGCCCCAATGCAACGACCTCTTCTTCTCTCACAAGAGTTTTCCATGTGGATCAGCCTACTCTTTTTCCTAGGTAACCTGAAGATCTCCTCTTTGGTCCCTAGGGGAAAGGGCAAGAATTGGGGAGGAAGAGATCAGGACAATATATTAATTTCTGCAGCCTATGAGGAGGGAGAATGTCATAAACACTTAGGGCTGATAGGTTTGTCCCATCAAAAATCAACCCCATCTCAGAACAATCAACTGGGTCCCTTTGATATTTTATAGATTAATTAAATTAGGAGTTGGGAGCTGGGGAAACGACGTGGCAATGTAAGGCACGTGCTTACCAAGCTGCCAGTCCTGGTTCAATTCCCAATACCCATGTAAAGCCAGATGTACAAAGTACTATAAGCATCTGGAGTTTATTTGCAGTGGCAAAAGGCCCTGGTGCCCCCATACTTATGCTCACTTTCTCTACCCCCACCTCTTTTTCTCCTCTGCTTGCAAATTAATTAATTAAGAGCTGGACTAGTCCCTGTATTACTTTCTTGTCACTGTGACAGAATAAAGAATTTATTTTATGTCATGTTTGAGGGGATAAAGTCCAGCAGGAGGGGTTTGGGGCTGCAGGAATGGGTGTTTGCTCAAATCTCTGCAGATGAGGAAGCAGAGACAAGAAAGAAGGCAGGGCTGAGCAGTATGCTCAAAGCTGCCCAGAAGAACAGGTTACTTCTTCCAGCAAGGATCCGCGTCCTAAACGTACCACAACCTCCAAAGGAGCAGCAGCAGCTGGGGACCAAGGTTCTAACACATGAACCCATGCAGGGCATTCTGCATCCAAATCAATGCAGTCCTCCTGTCTTATCTCATCAATACAAGTTGTAAATGTGGTCAACACAGTTTGTTCAAGAACAATACACAAAGGTGACTCAAAGGTTTGTTCAAGAATGTCAAATTTTCAGTCACAGCCGCACACAGATCAGAGTTTCTAGGGAGGAAAGGTAGAAGTGGAGAAAAGACTGGACTGTCACCACATCATAAAAGAATTTTCGACTTAGACTTTCAAACCACATGCTTTTGAAGCTAGAAAGAGAGCTGTGCTATTAGCTTAAAGATATTAATAGTTTCTCACTGTTAAACGGTTCCAAGAATTATGACTCATAATAATGATATCATTTCACTGACATTAAAAACGTTCTCAGGTTGTACAAAGCATGTATGCCTCTTGTTAAAATGAGATTAAAAGACAAAACGAAATTTTGATTTGTTTACAACTTTCAAAAGAGTTTTATAATACAATTTGTTTGTTCGATCGCTCATATAACCATACTGATTATACATAGTTTTCTTAATTTTCTATTTCCCCCTGCACAATATACCATAATATTGGCATAATATACCATAATGTCATGAGGGAGAATAAAATCTTTCAAAACAAATGTGTCTCCTTACTTGTTCCTCTGCTGCTGTAAGTTAGCTCGAAAGAATAGTCAACAGTGACAAACTTGTTTTTAATAAAATGGTCACTACTGCCTCCGAGTGGTGGGCTATTTTCAGAGTTTAAATTTCATTCATCAAGTCCACTCAGCTCGTGGGGAGAGAATTTCAAGACAGACCTGCTTAAGTCTTGAGCATGAGATTATAGCTTAACAACATGAAAGTTGTGTTTTCATTTAGAGAAAGAGTTCACAAAAAAGTCATCCAGGTCCATGGTCAGCCATGTCTTTAAACCTAGCACTTGGTGACCCTCTTACCTCAGCCTCCCTCCCAAGTGCTGGAATGAAAGACATGTACCACCATGTAGATGCTTCTTAATCCAATCAATCCACCATCACATTGGCTGACCATGGAAACACAGGACCATGGGCTTGTGTCACACACCATAGCTCAGTGAACACTCCTGTGGAAAGCAATACATGGTGTTAAATCAGTATGCTCAGGCCTAGAGCACTTGCCTCCACCTATGAAGAGTCATGATTCCAACAGACTTAGAGAAAATCACCAGCCCCCAATATACTTGGACCAGATCTGACAATGAGTGTTGAACATTAATTATTGGCTCTGCTACTGAGGGCACAGAGAGCTAAGGGTTAACAACGGAGTGTAGGTGAAACCCCAGTAACTCGGTAGCCGTTTCCCAGATCCACCTACCCTAGCTCCCACCCCCATGGGCTGGTCACCAAAACCAGCATCCCCCATCTCAGCAGGACTGGCATTGAGCAAAACTTCCTTGTACCCATCCCCAGGGACTTGACCGTGGCTAGCATCACGTATTTCCCACCACTCTTAGCCCCCTAATGAGGTGTTCCCAGGTTGTCCCCACCCACCTGTCCCACCTACCTATCCCTGTGCAGGCTGCCAACTCCCCACCCCCATCAACCAATCACCTTGTCCCTTCCCCATTTCCCATGGCCCAGACACCCTTTTTCCCTATATAGTGTAGGTCCTCCAATGAAATAAAGAACCACATGGATACAACACGCATCTGCTCGCCTCTGTGTCCCGTCGGATCCCCCTGCGCCATTCCCCCCAGCTCTGTGGGCCCCAGCCCTGAGACAGCGGACAGCGGTAGGCCTGCCCTGGCTCCTGGCTCCGGCTGCTTCTTTCTCTCTGTTGCCTCCTCCGATGGCCATCTGTGCCAGGGGAGGAGAGAACCACAAATGAGCACAGGATGGACTTTTTGTTTAACTGATGGATTGTAAGTGTCATGGATCTTTTCTTATGTGGAAATAAACCAAATGTACTGAAAAAAAAAATAAGAAAGTGGCAGCTCAACCTTTGAAGAAAAGAGGAGACTCTAAAAACCCTAATCTCCAGAGAGTGCTGGGAACATCAGAAGTCTGGAACAGCAGAGACTTCTGGGAAGCAATG